>CAXKVY010011998.1:0-23385 GCA_964058915.1 Tetropium fuscum
ATACCAGTAGTATACAGCCAGTCTGATAAGCATACAGATGACAGCCTGTCCAGAGTGTAGAATAGCGCCAACTGTCTTATCGGACTAAAAAATTATAATTTTTTTTAATTACCGCGTATAGATTTACAATAATCACATTGAAAAATTAAAGTGTTTAATATACATCTAACATCTTACTTAGTTCTTAAAATTTACAAAAGTGTAGATATATAGGCGGAGATTAATTGCACAATTGCACAAAAATATAATCCTCGAAACATCATATCATTAAAATACCAAAACAACGACGAGTAAAGCGCCACCTATGAGAGCTCTAGCAAAACTTATTTTAAGTTCTTTAAAGTCAACAATTTATTCAGTTTGTATGTATGTTTGTATGTTTTGGTATATAAGTGATGTATACAAAAGATTAAATCAAAAATTCGTTTTTTCAAAGATGATAAGCTTATTTGTTGTAGCCAGAGACACTTTAATACATACGGGGAGACCCAACGGTCCATTCATAAAACGCTAGAAGAGCGGTCTATTATTGTTCTAAAAAGTGCAATGAGTGCAAGATATAAAATGGAAGACATCTGCTGCGGCGGCGACTATTCGGCAACGTTGCTTCTTGTGATAAGAATCAAATGAAAATAGAAAACACTCAGAGCGTAGCCTAATTCGTATACATTAAGATAATACGTAGTAACTGTAATAAAACTCTATGTATTAAAACTGTAATAAAACTGTCATGTGTTTTGCAGAAATTTATTAATAATTTTAATGCAAGACGTATAGTTATTGGACGTATTTGTTAGTTAGAGAATTTAATGTTGCAAAAACTTTTTTTCCGTGCGTGTTTGTTGAAACAACACATAACGTCTATCTATTTCTTTTCTCTTCCTCCTCCTTTTCAATTTATTCCTCGTCAAGTTCACGTTGTTCATTTTCAATGTCGTTGTCCTCATTCTCTGAAATCTCATCATTTTCAGTATTGTAGCATAATATGTGACATAGACATGTCATCACCTTCTTCTGGAATGGTGTGGAATGAGCATGGTGTTTAAGGGTAACACAACATTTGTGTACTGTAGCTCACAAACACTAGTAATTTTCTCGGAGATGGTGAATGAGAAATAAATGGAGGAATCAGAATTGAACAAAAAAAATTAATATAAAGTAGGTATTTAGACATTTCCAAAATTTCCCATATTTAAATATTTGGAGCCAATATAACTAAATGTGTGTTGTTTCAACACACTTTTGACTAGTGCAATATTCGTATGGTTTATACTGATTCGTATGGTTTATGAACTACGACGTAACCGCCAACTTTGAAGATTTTGAGAGTATGAAGGTATACTTACCACAAATAGACCTATGAGAAGAGATGCCAGTTGGAATGAACTTTGCAAGAAATCCAAAAATATAACTGGTTTCATCGCCTCATTAAATGCATCCACATATCTGCAAAACACATAGGTTAAGCTCTATTTTACTAACATTCTAGAAGAAAAAAAGACTGCGTTTACGACACTTAAATGTTTGCACTCGGAACTAAATTGTAATCTACTATGAATTAAAAAAAATCCGCGTGCGGTGCCGCATTACACGTGATAGAAGTGAATACTTCTTTACTGATTCGTTGAGAGAGAGAGAGATAGAGGGAGAGAGGTATTGTACATATGGGCTTCATGGTGACTGAAGTGTGACACATATGTTCCTGATTCTAAAAATGGTGTAGATATCTCGAGAATATAGCATCAATCGTTGTTCCTGATTTAGTCGTGGCAATGTTCCGGTCGTTATTCATATCTAAACCGCATTTCTCACGAAAAAAGTGAAGTAGTGGCAAGGACGAATCCTCCGCGAAAAGATCATCATCCATTTAGATCAGATCGAAAGCCCAATCCAGATATATCCAGCAGGATATGCATAAGTAATATTGTGTTCTGGTTAATTCCGATTGTGTCACGATCGTTTATAAATTATATCAAAATTGCTTTCCGCTTTAGAGCACTTGTGGGGGATCGTTGCCCAAGTCAAAGCTGCATGCGATATCTCGGTTTCTCTCTCTCTCTCTCTCTCTCTCTACCTCATATCTGCCATATGCTTTATCTCAGTTGCGGGACGAAAATGTTAATTAAACATGTCGTGACGCGACTTTGAAAAATCTCATGGCTAAAGAAGTATTCACTTCAAAAATATTTTATGGCACTTAGTTGTACATTTTATATTTTATGAGTTGCAATATAATACCTTATAACTTCCTTGTGAATAGCAATGCATTGTTTCATAGTCAGCATACTAGCGTCTGCGTAGCTGCATTTAACTTGCTTCTGGATTTTGTCGACATATTTTTCGAAATTATGTATAATACGCTTGAATATTTTAATCTGCCCAACCATGAAGATTATAAGGCAGAAAATGAAGATATCTGAGGAGGAGACAAAGCTTGAACCAATCAAAACATCCAGCACTTGCCACATATAGCCGTGAACATAATATTTCTGCTCGTCGAATGGAAACCATTTTGAAAGGGGCAATGGTTTTACTATTACGGTTTGATTTCGACTTGGGTAGAATTTCACAATGTCGGCGGCGAATAGTGGATACAGCAGGTATATAACGGTTACTAAAAATATATTTAAATTTAGGTAATATAATAATAATAATAATACGTCTTTATTTCTTACTAAAAGAACAATAAATATATATATATATATATATATATATATATATATATATATATATATATATATATATATATATATATATATATATATATATATATATATATATATATATATATATATATATATATATATATATATATATATATATATATAAGAGTAATGGCGATATTCAACATTGTTGCTCTTCCATACAATCATCTCAAGTAAACTAAATTAACCACTAGCATACTATACGAAATATACAAAAACAAAAAAGTCAACATAGGTGAATACAAAAATAATAATAATATTCTGTCTATCTGTCTATCAATAATAATATTCTGTCTATTCTGTCTATCAGTTAACATTATGTTTTTAACAGTTGTTTGACAGAATATACAGACGAAAAGGATTTGACATCATTAGGTACTAAATTAAAAATCTGACTACCATTATAACTCAACGACCGTTGAAACTGATAACCCACGAGAGGCACATATTGATAAGAAAAGTTAGATGGTTATTAAACTGGGGAGAGACAAGCAAACTTATTTTTACATCGATGCTGTCAGAGCCTTTAGGACAAGATTTTAGTTGATAAATAATCTTTGAAGACTCGTTACTTAGGACTAGTTACTTTTGCATATATTTCAACATAATTATAATTATTATTGCGGTATAGTTAGTTCTTTTCATGTAGGTATAAAAATACTGCTACAATGTAACTAGTTACGGACACAGTTGACAATACAGTGGACAATAAAAATTCACATTTTTGGGATGGATACATACGACAATAAAATAGGGTATTTATTGTCGTATGTATCCATCCAGCTGCGTAATAAAACAAATCCGTAATAGAAAATGTGCGGAAAGACCAGATGTAGAGTTGCCTTAAATTATTTGTCATGCACAAACTTTAAAAATACAATAACAAGTAAACGAAAAGCAATAAAATAAATCCGTAATAGACCAGATTCTTGATTTAAAATCAACGACCAGATGGCAGATTTAGAGATGCCCGAGTGTCATAGAAAATATAGTACTTACGACTGTATTTTCTATGCCTACTGCCCGTCCGCCAGTGTGTCTTTGGACAGTGTGTGCAAGCTTGCTAATTTAATTTGTTTTATTAGATATTATAATTTGTGTTCAATGGCTACTGCAGTGAATCGTGATCAGTTTTTTGAAAAGTTACATGCTTTAATTGGAAGTAAACGACAAGACAATTGTTTTCATTTTTCTCAAGAAAGGTACTCTAAAATCGTTTCTGAAGTGATTTCTGCTAAAAGTAAGTATAGTAGAGCTTTGGACTACAAGCGTTTAAAACGTTTTGACATTTTAAAAGTTAACGATGCCGAAAAGTTAATTGTGCCACTAAAACCAGGAGAAACGAATATGCAGTATTATGTTACAAATGATGAGATGTTTAATATACTTTCCGAAACTCACATAAGAATAGGCCATGGAGGAAGAACACGAATGCTTAAAGAATTGCAAGTTAGATACAAAAATATTACTGATGAAGTTGTAATGATGTATTTAAATTTGTGTAAACAATATCTAATGAAACACAGTGCGCCTAAAAAAGGTATTGTTGGGAAACCAATGGTCAGTTCCGAATTGAATTCTAGATGTCAAATCGACTTGATAGACTTGCAATCACACAGGGATGGCGCTTATGATGGTATATCAAGATCATCTAACCAAGTTTGTCCAGTTGCGAACCTTTAAAAAGCAAGAGAGCGGAAGAAGTAGCATATAACCTTCTTCATATTTTTTTAACATTTGGTGCTCTCGCTATATTGCTTTCGGATAATGGTGGAGAATTCAGTAATCGAGTCATATCTGAACTATACACTATGTGGAAATATGTTAAAATAGTACACGGAAAGCCTCGTCACAGTCAAACACAAGGCTCAGTCGAAAGAACCAATCAGGACATACAGAATATGCTAACTGCATGGATGCAAGATAATGACTCAAATAAATGGTCAGAAGATTTGCCGTTTGTCCAATTCGCCAAAAACACAACATATCACGAAGGAATACGCCAGAATCCATATGAAGCCCTGTTTGGCGTTAAACCAAAAAGGAGCATAGCATCGTCATCTCTCCCTCGCGGTCAAAATGCAAACATTGAAACCGAGGAACAGTTAGAAGCCTACGTTAAGACCGACATGCATACACCACCATCCCAAGATAAAATCTCTAATATATATATATATATATATATATATATATATATATATATATATATATATATATATATATATATATATATTTCTATATATATATATATATATATACATATATATATATATATATATATATATATAGAAATATATATATATATATATATATATATATATATATATATATATATATATATATATATATATATATATATATATATATATATATATATATATATAATATATATATATATATATATATATATATATATATATATATATATATATATATATATATATATATATATATATATATATATATATATATATATATATATATACATTTTATGAAAAGTAATCTTGGGATTTTAGCATTTCATTACATAGAGAAATAAGCAAATAGACGAATAATAAGGAAGATACACTTACCAGTGCTATATCTGGACATACGCATGGAAACGAACCACTTAGAAGTTGTACAAGTTCTTTCACCTTTATTGAGGATCTTCAGAGCAGTGTACGATCTGTTTCATTGATCATTTATACTTGAATTTAAAATATTAATACTCCAACACTTGCAGTGACGTTTTATGACATCAGTTTTTGACGGAACTCAAATTCTTAGAATACACAAACCTAGTCTACTATTTATATTTGTTCTATTTAGGTACAACGTAATTGGTTAATATCTCCTCAATATATCGGTGCGCCGTCAAGGATCCATCGATGACCACTAACTCAGTGCAGGCCTCTCGGGTTATTCCTGCCCACACCATTACTGAACCTCCTCCATAGGTCAAACGGGGACTGAAAGTACACTCTGCCAATATTTCTCCGTTCCATACTCTTTAGCGTCCATCTGGAGAACGTAAGCAGAATCTCTAAAAAAAACATTGTTCCATTGCCGTAAGTTCCAATGCAAATGTTCATTGGCTAATTGGCAGTCTAGCTACGCGGTGACGCGGAAGAAGTTTGGGTCCAGTTGCCGGTCTGCAAGCTTCTGCTGTCCAGTTGCTGGTCAAAGCAAAGTCTTTGAGTCCTCTGCGAACTGTCCGCACACTAACATTTATACCACGAACCTCTTCAAGTTGATTTCTTGACTTTATTGACCGTCCCGCAAAGTTTGTACGTGACGAAATATGTCATCAACTGCAGTAGTTTTCGCTTTCTGCCATTACTTGCTCTACGCTTATTTGTGCCAGTTTGTCTAAAACGTTCGACTACCTTTTTGATGGTAGAGCGATGAACATGAAGACACATTCTTGCAACATATGCATAACTACGACCATTTTCAACGACCATCTTCAAAAACCATCTTCAAGAGCAACCGTGTTTGCGCAATTTTCCGCACTTAAAACCATGGTAGGAATACAACAGGTCTTGCGCAAAAAAAAATCACTGTCAAACTGACATTAGCGCAATAACGAGGAAAGCCTCCTCATCACAAAATAACTTTTCTTAAAGTAAACTAAAGTTGGTGACAAGTTCATTTTTCCCTAAAAAATGAGCCAATACAACTAATGACATGAACTAAAGAACAAAATATAGGGAAGGTATGGTTCTTAGGTATATATGGAAGAATTGATATTTTGCAAGAAATTGGTAATTAAATTATTCTACATCAGGGTATTTTAAAATTAGGGTTCTATAACACCATTTTAATTAACCCTGTATAATAACAAGCATAAAACAAAATACTGGATATGCAAGTTGAAATTGATCATTTTATATTCAGTTGGCTAAAAAAATAATGAAAATTTAACTTAACATAAAAAATTAATTAAATTTTACCAAATATTAACTTTTTTTCGATTTTCCCCCTTATTATATTTATACCCAAATTTTCAACATTTACAATAATATGATTCGTTTCCTAGAATTTTCCTAGAAATGAACACCTGAAGATAAGTATGTATTCTATGGCCCTAGTAGGCCTGTGGCCAGTAATATTCCAGGAGAAACCAAAGCAACGACGATTATACAACATATTCTTCACATGTACGATCTCATATTTTGCCATGTACATAACGGCAGCTATAGTCAAGCTGATTTTCATTGGTATGGACGAAATTATTTTGGTACCTGAGATTATGTCGAATATATCGATAACTCTCATGTACACTGTGGTTCTCTGTAGATCCATAGTCATTCGGTCAGCCCGCGTGCAGGTTATAATAAAAGATATGCTTCGCTTGGAAGATCGATTGTTTAGAAGCGGGGAGCAGGATTTGATTGAAATATACATGTCCCACGCAAGGCAGAGTCACATCTCTGGCAAGATTTATCTTTTCAACATGTTCACGGGTAAGTATTACAAGCATGTACTATTATGATTCTACACACACAATATATATATATATATATATATATATATATATATATATATATATATATATATATATATATATATATATATATATATATATATATATATATATATATATATATATATATATTGTGAAAAGTAATCTTGGGTTTGTAGCATTTCATTACATAGAAATAAGCAAATAGACGAATAAGAAAGAAAACACACTTACCAGTGCTATATCTGGACACACATACGGAAATGAACCAACTATACACACGAAAACGAACCACTTAGAAGTTGTACAAGTTCTTTCACCTTTCTTGAGGATCTTCAGAGCAGTATACGATTTATTTCATTGATCATTCATACTTGATTTAAATTACCAATACAACAACACTTGCAGTGACGTTTTATGACATTAGTTTTTGACGGAACTCATTCTTAGAATACACAAACCTAGTCTACTATTTATATTTGTTCTATTAGAACATATTATATATAAAAGCATTAGGCATACAGTTATCCAGAAGATGTTAAACTTTAAAATGCATAAAATCTTGTTGAACCTATTGAAAAACAACTACTTTTTCCAACTATATGCGGGAAAATATTGAATTATATATACAATAGAGTTCTGAAGCATTCAAAGAGGGAGTGATACAGAAATTGCTTGCTTAGTCAAAACTAAAATCATTTGTTGGTTGTATGTATTAATTGTTTCTTCGAAAATTCTCGAAAAAAATCCAATTTTCACCCTGGATATATTTATTAGCTTTGAAATTCTTTGCTATTCATATTTATTTTGTGAAAAGTAATCTTAGGTTTGTAGCATTTCATTACATAGAAATAAGCAAATAGACGAATAAGAAATAAAACACACTTACCAGTGCTATATCTGGACACACATACGGAAATGAACCAACTATACACACGAAAACGAACCACTTAGAAGTTGTACAAGTTCTTTCACCTTTCTTGAGGATCTTCAGAGCAGTATACGATTTATTTCATTGATCATTCATACTTGAATTTAAATTACCATTCGTATTATCAGTTTTTGACGGAACTCAAATTCTTAGAATACACAAACCTAGTCTACTATTTATATTTGTTCTATTTGAATAATATGCTTTTATATATAATATGTTCAAATAGAACAAATATAAATAGTAGACTAGGTTTGTGTATTCTAAGAATTTGAGTTCCGTCAAAAACTGATGTCATAAAACGTCACTGCAAGTGTTGGAGTATTAATATTTTAAATTCAAGTATAAATGATCAATGAAACAGATCGTACACTGCTCTGAAGATCCTCAATAAAGGTGAAAGAACTTGTACAACTTCTAAGTGGTTCGTTTCCATGCGTATGTCCAGATATAGCACTGGTAAGTGTATCTTCCTTATTATTCGTCTATTTGCTTATTTCTCTATGTAATGAAATGCTAAAATCCCAAGATTACTTTTCATAAAATGTATATATATATATATATATATATATATATATATATATATATATATATATATATATATATATATATATATATATATATATATATATATATATATATATATATATATATATATATATATATATTTATATATATATATATATATATATATATATATATATATATATATATATATATATATATATATATATATATATATATATATATATATATATATTTCTATATATATATATATATATATATATATATATATATATATATATATATATTTCTATATATATATATATATATATACATATATATATATATATATATATATATAGAAATATATATATATATATATATATATATATATATATATATATATATATATATATATATATATATATATATATATATATATATATATATATATATATATATATATATATATATATATATATATATATATATATATATATATATATATACATTTTATGAAAAGTAATCTTGGGATTTTAGCATTTCATTACATAGAGAAATAAGCAAATAGACGAATAATAAGGAAGATACACTTACCAGTGCTATATCTGGACATACGCATGGAAACGAACCACTTAGAAGTTGTACAAGTTCTTTCACCTTTATTGAGGATCTTCAGAGCAGTGTACGATCTGTTTCATTGATCATTTATACTTGAATTTAAAATATTAATACTCCAACACTTGCAGTGACGTTTTATGACATCAGTTTTTGACGGAACTCAAATTCTTAGAATACACAAACCTAGTCTACTATTTATATTTGTTCTATTTGAACATATTATATATAAAAGCATATTATTCAAATAGAACAAATATAAATAGTAGACTAGGTTTGTGTATTCTAAGAATTTGAGTTCCGTCAAAAACTGATAATACGAATGGTAATTTAAATTCAAGTATGAATGATCAATGAAATAAATCGTATACTGCTCTGAAGATCCTCAAGAAAGGTGAAAGAACTTGTACAACTTCTAAGTGGTTCGTTTTCGTGTGTATAGTTGGTTCATTTCCGTATGTGTGTCCAGATATAGCACTGGTAAGTGTGTTTTATTTCTTATTCGTCTATTTGCTTATTTCTATGTAATGAAATGCTACAAACCTAAGATTACTTTTCACAAAATAAATATGAATAGCAAAGAATTTCAAAGCTAATAAATATATCCAGGGTGAAAATTGGATTTTTTTCGAGAATTTTCGAAGAAACAATTAATACATACAACCAACAAATGATTTTAGTTTTGACTAAGCAAGCAATTTCTGTATCACTCCCTCTTTGAATGCTTCAGAACTCTATTGTATATATAATTCAATATTTTCCCGCATATAGTTGGAAAAAGTAGTTGTTTTTCAATAGGTTCAACAAGATTTTATGCATTTTAAAGTTTAACATCTTCTGGATAACTGTATGCCTAATGCTTTTATATATAATATGTTCTAATAGAACAAATATAAATAGTAGACTAGGTTTGTGTATTCTAAGAATGAGTTCCGTCAAAAACTAATGTCATAAAACGTCACTGCAAGTGTTGTTGTATTGGTAATTTAAATCAAGTATGAATGATCAATGAAATAAATCGTATACTGCTCTGAAGATCCTCAAGAAAGGTGAAAGAACTTGTACAACTTCTAAGTGGTTCGTTTTCGTGTGTATAGTTGGTTCATTTCCGTATGTGTGTCCAGATATAGCACTGGTAAGTGTGTTTTCTTTCTTATTCGTCTATTTGCTTATTTCTATGTAATGAAATGCTACAAACCCAAGATTACTTTTCACAATATATATATATATATATATATATATATATATATATATATATATATATATATATATATATATATATATATATATATATATATATATATATATATATATATATATATATATATATATATATTGTGTGTGTAGAATCATAATAGTACATGCTTGTAATACTTACCCGTGAACATGTTGAAAAGATAAATCTTGCCAGAGATGTGACTCTGCCTTGCGTGGGACATGTATATTTCAATCAAATCCTGCTCCCCGCTTCTAAACAATCGATCTTCCAAGCGAAGCATATCTTTTATTATAACCTGCACGCGGGCTGACCGAATGACTATGGATCTACAGAGAACCACAGTGTACATGAGAGTTATCGATATATTCGACATAATCTCAGGTACCAAAATAATTTCGTCCATACCAATGAAAATCAGCTTGACTATAGCTGCCGTTATGTACATGGCAAAATATGAGATCGTACATGTGAAGAATATGTTGTATAATCGTCGTTGCTTTGGTTTCTCCTGGAATATTACTGGCCACAGGCCTACTAGGGCCATAGAATACATACTTATCTTCAGGTGTTCATTTCTAGGAAAATTCTAGGAAACGAATCATATTATTGTAAATGTTGAAAATTTGGGTATAAATATAATAAGGGGGAAAATCGAAAAAAAGTTAATATTTGGTAAAATTTAATTAATTTTTTATGTTAAGTTAAATTTTCATTATTTTTTTAGCCAACTGAATATAAAATGATCAATTTCAACTTGCATATCCAGTATTTTGTTTTATGCTTGTTATTATACAGGGTTAATTAAAATGGTGTTATAGAACCCTAATTTTAAAATACCCTGATGTAGAATAATTTAATTACCAATTTCTTGCAAAATATCAATTCTTCCATATATACCTAAGAACCATACCTTCCCTATATTTTGTTCTTTAGTTCATGTCATTAGTTGTATTGGCTCATTTTTTAGGGAAAAATGAACTTGTCACCAACTTTAGTTTACTTTAAGAAAAGTTATTTTGTGATGAGGAGGCTTTCCTCGTTATTGCGCTAATGTCAGTTTGACAGTGATTTTTTTTTGCGCAAGACCTGTTGTATTCCTACCATGGTTTTAAGTGCGGAAAATTGCGCAAACACGGTTGCTCTTGAAGATGGTTTTTGAAGATGGTCGTTGAAAATGGTCGTAGTTATGCATATGTTGCAAGAATGTGTCTTCATGTTCATCGCTCTACCATCAAAAAGGTAGTCGAACGTTTTAGACAAACTGGCACAAATAAGCGTAGAGCAAGTAATGGCAGAAAGCGAAAACTACTGCAGTTGATGACATATTTCGTCACGTACAAACTTTGCGGGACGGTCAATAAAGTCAAGAAATCAACTTGAAGAGGTTCGTGGTATAAATGTTAGTGTGCGGACAGTTCGCAGAGGACTCAAAGACTTTGCTTTGACCAGCAACTGGACAGCAGAAGCTTGCAGACCGGCAACTGGACCCAAACTTCTTCCGCGTCACCGCGTAGCTAGACTGCCAATTAGCCAATGAACATTTGCATTGGAACTTACGGCAATGGAACAATGTTTTTTTTAGAGATTCTGCTTACGTTCTCCAGATGGACGCTAAAGAGTATGGAACGGAGAAATATTGGCAGAGTGTACTTTCAGTCCCCGTTTGACCTATGGAGGAGGTTCAGTAATGGTGTGGGCAGGAATAACCCGAGAGGCCTGCACTGAGTTAGTGGTCATCGATGGATCCTTGACGGCGCACCGATATATTGAGGAGATATTAACCAATTACGTTGTACCTTTTAGTGGATTTATTGGCGATTGCTTTATTCTAATGCAGGATAATGCATCGGCACCTATGGCAATATGTGTCACACGGTACCTCGCAGAAGTTGATATTAACAAAATGAACAGGCTAGATGTTCGCCGGATCTCAGCCCCATAGAGCATGTGGGACATGCTTGGTAAGCGAGTCAGACAACGCGAAGTAGCTACGGCTACGGTAAATGAGCTTCGTTTTGCTCTTCAGGAGGAAAGGCAAAATATCCCTCAATGTGATATTCGTAACCTTATTGACAGTATGAACCGACGTATGCAGGCAGTTATAAGACCTAAAGGTGGCAACACAAAATATTAACCTAAATTTATTGTAAGAAGTACGTTTCTTCAGGTTAGTTAAGCTACAGTTGAACTGGATTGTTTTGAAGTTTGATTTTGAAATTTTAATTTGTTATGTTGCAATAATTGCTTACTAAAACCAAACCATATAGGTATTGTATTTTTATTTCATTTTCATAAAGGAAAGTCATGGTTAACCACAAAAATGTATTTGTGTGGTATTTTGCAAGAATTTGGTTATGAAATTATTATATGAAATTATTTTCTTAAAAACTGTTGCTGACAAATTGATTAATACACATAAAGACATGAATTATAAATCATAAAAATTGGTATTTTGCTTGAAATTAGGTATGAAATTATTCGACGGGGTGTTTTAAAATTAGGGTTCTACAACACCATTTTAATTGACCCTGTATATAGACTAAAACTCAAGCATATAACAAAATACTGGATATGCAAGTTGAAATTGATCATTTTGTCTACAGTTTGCTAAAAAAATTATGAATATTGCACATAAAATAAAAAAGTTATGAGACCTTAAATTTTACAAAATATTAACTTGTTGCGTTTTTTGCCCCCGAGTGCATAAGTTCATTTGCTTTTATTGAGGCCCTTGAATGTTGTACGATTTAGTTACTTGGTTATTTATAACACTCGGAGTAGTTTCCACAAACACCAAAACACTTTCACTTCGCTCGACGCGCGTTTCGGCAACCAAGTTGGCATCATCCGGAGAGGATTAAAAACTAATCTTAAACCAAAAATCTACCCTATTTATACTATTTATGGTAAAATCATTAGTCACGCTTCAATGATCAGTTGCTAACCAACGCGTAAAGCGGGCTATACGATATAGGTCCCTTGTCGCTATTCATACTACTTTTACATTTTACAATTTCTATGCTTTAAATGCATCCAACTTTTTATTATTGGTCACATTTCTAACTAATCTTAAATTACTAATGTCTATTCTATGATTGTTGTCAAAAACATGCTGTGCAGCACTAGACTTATCTGTTCTTCCATATTTTAGATGAGCCATATGCTCTTTAAATCTGGTGTTAATTGATCGTCTCGTTTGTCCAACATATTTTCGATCACAATCATTACAACTAATTTCGTAAATCCCAGACGTTTCATTTGGAGCAATTTTATCCTTTGGATTGTCTAAAAGTTGTTGTAATTTGTTGCTCGACGAATGAATCGCTGTTATACCCACGTTTTTGAAAACCTTACTCAAACTACGAGTAAACCGGGGTTCGTACGGGATGGATACATATTTTGGAATCTCTATATCCTTTTGAAAGGTCGTAGAATTACGCGGTGTGTCCTTAAATTTACGCTTCCTAATTAGTTTTTCAACTATATCTCTAGGATAACCATTACTTACAGCTATATCTTTAATTAATACTTTTTCTTTTTCAAACCTCTCATTACTGAGAGGGAAACTTAGTAAACGATTGACAAGAAAATTAAAACTTGCCATTTTGTGTTGTTGATAGCAGTGGTGAGAGTCATTAGGTATATATCTGATCGTACTGGTATCTTTTCTATATATATATATATATATATATATATATATATATATATATATATATATATATATATATATATATATATATATATATATATATATATATATATCAAATTCTACCTATTTTACCTATTGTCACAATTTTTTATTACTAATACATCTAAAAATGGAAGTTTTCCATTATTTCCTAGTTCATATGTAAACTTTACAGAAGTATGTAAATGACTATTTAATTTGGAAATGAAGTTTTCTGCATCCACAATCTTAGTGTCAAACACGGCAAAAATGTCATCCACATACCTTAGCCAAATCCTAGGAAAATACTCGAATTCTTCTTTTGCTTCAGTTTCAAATCGACTCATGAAGAGATCAGCAATGAAAGGCGATAAACAGTTACCCATTGCCGTTCCTTCATGTTGTTCATAGAACTTGTCATTGAAACAGAAGCAATTTTCTTTCATACAAAGTTTTGTAAGGTTTATATATTCTTCTATATAGTTGTTTAATTCGAGTAAATCCTCAAGTTAGTCCAAGGTCTGTGGAATTGATACACTCGGAAATAATGAACAAACATCAAAGGAAATCAAAATTTCACCCTCTTGCAATTGAATATTCTTGACCTTATCAATGAAATCATTCGAATTTTTAACTGAAAAACTAGGCTGTGCAATGGGCAAACTCTCAAATTCCTTAGTCAACCATTTTGATAAGTGGTAATGGTTATTTATACTTTAATTTACAATTAATACTTATTTTATGTTGTAATTTTTTTGTGACATTAGTTTTGATTTTGAAATTCTCAAATAAACAAAACCAATGTCACATAAAAACGACACTAAAAATAGAAAGTATGAATGGTCAATTAAATAAATCATACATCATTCTGAAGACCCTCAATAAAGACGAAAGAACTTGTGCAACTTCTCAATATTTTGTTTTTCTGGGTACTCAAATGTACAAATGGTATTTCTCTTCGTAATATATTAGTACTAACCCAAGATTATTTTTGATGTGACCCATACTAAAGTATACAAAATAAAGTGTACGTATGAACTTACCTCAATTAGACGCATTTTATTCTAACGGTAAAAAACTTACAAATCCTACCTCGTGTAATAACATTGTAAGGTTTCACTTCTGGGAAGATCTGAAAATTGAGCAGCTATTTTTTAAAAATATGTAGTTAGGTATATGAATGTTCCTACCTGTTTCTGTAGGTCTGTACCCAAGCAACTACTACCTATATTTGTATATTTAAAATAATATTGAGTAAATATTGTATAGGACAGAGGTAGTAGATATAGACGGTATACAAATGCCTCTACTGTGCTGTTACAAGTTAGCTACCTACTGAAGACGATGGTATTAATAAATTCACCCCTGTATTACACATTCCGTCATAATTGTTAGCCATATATGTGTGACACAACCCTATAATTTCTATGTTGCGGTTTAGTAATTTATAAAAAATACCATGTAGGAGTAATTTTATCTATTCCACACATGATATGTGTTTAACCTGCTATTAATATGTATATTGGAAAAGTTTTTCTTAGGGAAGTACGTATTTGTAACTTATTTTGACAGTTAATCATAGTATGTGGTTAGGAGGCGTTGAATAGTGTCGGTGAGCAGAACGTAATTGGAAATTCGGATGATACACCAATGGTGGACGAGCTACCATAGGCATGGAACCTGGGATTATTCCGTATCGCAGATTTAGACAAAAGTGATTAGTCTTAAATATTTACGACTAGAAATAAAATTGCACATGATAGTATACGTGAAAAAGTCCTAACTCTCACCTCAAGAGGTCCATCATTAGAGTTTAGCGTCTAGGAAAATTTTATGGGATATAATTTGCTTTATCGCCAACCGTTATAGTCTATGGAATTGGTACATTTTCCCTTGTCCATCTCATACTACCTTATCTGATGTTACCTCATAACCACGAAAGCCCCTCGATCATTGTTAAAAACTTTAAAAATCATCTTCACATCATTTGCAGTTTTTGTTGTAGTGGTAATCTATTGAGATCACCAGGTAGTGAGTTACACTACCTCTGAACGGAAACACAGTAGGAGCACTTCAACAACGGTTTATTGAAAACTCAGTACATTACAATTACATTAATAGGTACGGTGAGACGTACAACGATTAACGCTCAAGAATAATTATTGAATAATTATTCAAACGGTGTTTCCGGTACGAGGGAAGAGGGTGGGGAAATTTTACCAGTCGACAGCTTTTTTTTCGACCTTTAATTATGGCCCAACTAGATCAAAATCGGATGATTAGGGGGGGAGCTAGGGGGACTTCAAATTTATGTGCAGCAGGAGCACGGAGAGGAGTGGGAGAATTGAATACAATTAATTTTTTTCAGACGGCACAAGGTGGGTCCAAAAAATTAACGTTTATTTCTGCACTTGAATTATTTTTTTTATAGAAATCGAAAAAGAAAATAAAAAAATAAGGACACATCTTTTTATAAAACCAGCACAGAAAGCATAAACAAAAGCATAAAAAACATAAACAAAAATCAGTGAAAAATGTGTTACAATGGACCTACATTCTACTACATTTGACAATATATTCTACCAGAACCAATTCTTGTTCAATAGAACATATTTTTCTGTTATTATATTTAGCCTTTGTTTAGAAACATGTGTTAATGTTTGAAAGTTATACTTTTGTGCAGTTTTTTTGGGGCCAATAAAATTATTTGAGTAGATATTTCTTCAACAGCATTTTCACTTGATTTTCTTCAAATAATCCTTTATTTGATTTCCTAATTCTCCCCCTGACCATATTTAACTTGAAAATAAAAATAATAATGAATACTCCACAAACTGTCTCATTGTTGACCAGTAACTTCTGTCCTATTGTGAAGCAGTGCCATAGTGTATAGTGGACTGGAGTTTTATTTTACCGACTATACACTATAGTGTATAGTGGACTGGAGTTTTAGTTTACCGAGTGTCACAATTTGTTTTCAGTATACAGTCGGCTGACATCAAAAGCTTTTTATAGTTGTTTGTTTATCCTTCACTCTTTGCCGCCAGCCGCCTGAATTGTGACACTCGGAAATTTAAAACTACACTCCACTATACAAGAGGCTTTAAAACAACCAAAGCAGCGGAACTAGATTCGCACCTAATAATTAACACATAACCTCAAAAGTTACTTTTCATAAATAAACATACATTTTATAAAAAAATTACCTATGGTGGTGTTAGTTTTATGCAACATTTTCCAAAACAAAAATATTGTATATGTTATGAATTAATTAATGTTTCTTCTCCAATAAATTGAACATTCGACTTACCTTATAAGACTAAAGGGGAACATAATTTGGTACTTTTATAAAAAAAATATACAATGCTAAATTATGTTTATTCAATATTACTGCAATGAGGCCTCTAAAAAATGCCTGTAACGTGAAAAATATTTCAGATAAAAAGACTGCCGATATATTTTAAATGACAATACATTGAAGCTGGAGAATATCCACAATAATATGTATATCGGTTTTCTTTGTCAATGCAGGTGTCAAACTATTCAGTTAGGCACGCAGTGTGTTATTGACGTGTATCTACAGAACCTTCCCCAGTAACACAAGCATATTGGAAAAATATTTTTTCCACATATTGGTAGAATATTGTAAAGGACAGTTGTCGCCGCAATTGGGACGATATAACATTAAAATATTTTACAATGATATTTCGCCAGTATTGTTATAAACTATTGGGCGAATATTGACCAATGTTAGTAAACTTATATTGAAACAGTATGCTTTTCTATCATTGGTAGAATATATCAATAGCATATGTAACCAATGTTGTGGTTAAACATTTTTTGCCAATGATGCAAAAGAATATTAATGTCAATTTGGTAACATTGTCCTGTTATCTACCATATTGATAAAATCTTGCAACTCATCATTTAGTGACAAATCATATGATCAATAAATAATTTTCTCTTTAAAAATATACCAAATACTAGAATACAGATGTACTTGAATAGAGACACAATATATTGATATTTTGCAAACCGTCACAAAACTATAATTAGTTTAAAATAATTAGTTTTGTCACGGTTTGGATAATATAAATTATTATCAATAATATAAAATAGGTACTAATAAAAATAAGATTATTGCACCAATGTACATGTGGTGAGCAGTATTGGCCTTGCAAAACCGACCTTGAAAATTTGAGGTTTAGTTTAAGTGTTGTTTATCTGACATACACAATGGCAACTATAATCGAACAATATTGGCAAAATATCTAACCATGATATTTCACCAATATTGTTATAAAACATTAGGCCAGCATTGACCTCTGTCAGTAAACCGATATGGAAATAATATTCTTTTCTATTATTGGTAGAATATATCGATAGCATATGTAACGCAATATTGTTGAATTATACTACTGATATATTTTGCCAATACCTAATACAAAAGAATATCAATTTTGTAATATTGGCGTATTGTCTACCATATTCATAAAACCTTGCAATGCAATATTTAGTGACAAATCATATAATTAATAAACTACTAGAATACCGATATTATACTTCAACTGCTCGACACTGTATGTTGAATGTTTCAGATGTTAATATTAAGTTTACACATCTAATACCAATTTGTGAGTGAGTAGGTAGTAGTAATAATAACATAACAGTAATAATAACATTAATAACAATTTTCTGTATTTAAGCTTATAGAATAAATAATAATAATGAAATAGAAAATGATAGTAACAATAAGATTGGTCCTATGTAGGAGAAGAAATATTGTTTACATATATTGTAGTCTTTTATCGGACCAATGTAGCACCAATATATATTTAATATTGCAGATATTGATTTTAAAGTTTAAACATCCATATCGAATTTGAAAGTAGAGAATAATAATAATAATAATGTTTGCCATTAAGATGATAAAATACGTTTCAATTTATTTTTTAATAATGAACCACGTTCAGCTAAAATATGTGTCTAATATTACACTATTTGTTTATAACATACTAATTTTATGTTGGCCTTATATAGAGGGCATATTGGCTATATATACCGGGTGTAACAGGATCATGGTACACCCCCTTATCTCCTTTAGATTTTGGGATAGTTAATTGAAATTTGAGATATACAATACTAACTACGATACTACTATACATAAGAAGCGGCACTTTTTGATATACAAGTGATGTTTTTCGCAAACGCAAGCACACACGTATCGCTGACGAACGTATATACTATACGTAATCCCAACCAACTACGCGCCTGATTGGTCAGAACGTAATATCATTATATATCTAAACTATTATTTATCGGCACAAAAATCTATCTCAAACATAATCACAATAGACAAGTTCCAATAATAATTATAGAATATCGAGCATTAATAAACTATGTCTAGTTTAGAATATTAATGCGAAAGCATCAATGTAGATATATGGGTTTCGACAGTTTATAGTCTCGAACCGAAATGCAATGTAGAGATGACGCTTCGAAAATAAATCGAAGTTGTACAACAAAAAGTGAATCATATTATATTATAGTGTTTAGAATTCAAAATTAGATCAAGTGAAGTTCAAATTGTAAGGGTTTTAGGTTACATAAAATAAAATAAATAATTGGCATCAATCTGATTGGCCAGATTGTATCATAATAACAAGAAAGAAGGATCGTAATCAGGAAATGCAGCTGTTTTTCCATACGGCATATCCGTAGTTACATATAACAATGCAGGAGAGTTCAGCTAAGGCGTCCGATGAAATAACAGCCACGCTCATAATTTTTATAAAAATTTGTTAAATTAATAGTGAAAATAAAGTTAAAAATATTTGAGTTTGTGAAAATAATTAGGAACACCAGTGGAAAATGAGGAGTGAGAAGTATAGGCTTGGTAGAGCCCCCACCATCAGAAGAGTTTGGTGATCGATATAATAGAAAAGGATACCATTTTCTAAGAAATGTCCAGTAAAAAGAAAATATAAGTGCAGAAGCCGAAAATTAAAGCTTTGAGGGTGAAGATATCGACACCCGCTAGATGACACCACCTGAGCCCAGCAGCATCTATTAGTTCGCGTTCCCACCAGTATTCGAGAATAGTGATAAGTTACGTAGGTTTGCGTAGGGTAGTAATAAGGTTTCAAATTTTGTTTATTTGTTATCATTTTATATGACAATAAACATAGTCATATATAAATTACTTCTTCTTTCTTGTTATGTCGTTGAAACTTTTCAGGAAACATTTTAAATCATACAATTTGAGACTAAACAATATTCAATAGATTGAATAAAATATTATAGTATCATAAAATTTACTATTTGGAAAGTAACTTCACTTTAAAATTCTAATCTTGCAAAGTAAATATTTTACGTAGACATAATTGAATATATACTATAGAGTAATGACCTATAGACTATATAGAGTACTCATGTTTTAAGAGATCCTTCCAGTAAATTACAAATAAGTGTTCATAGAACCGGCGCCATTAAACAAGAAGGAATCGATAGGGAAGAAATAGTGTAAGTATCTTGTAAGCTAATGAGATATTTCTTCGCCATACTATTACTTTACATTATCTAATTTTATACTAATCTAAAACAACAACGTATATAGACCATTCACATATTATAAATCTTAACTTTACATTTATCATCCCAAGTAGGGATTAAAAGATTTCATATATTCATATATAATAAATTATCGCCCAAATAATGGGGCATTATTTTAAAATTAATTACATTCATAATATTACAATTGTCGCCCAAACAGTGGGGCATTATTCATATATTCCTACATAATAAATTGTCGCCCAACATTAGATGCATTTTAAAGACCTTTCTTATATTCCTAACATTGAATGTCAATTTAACCAGTGTAACACCAATATTTGCTGGATCTAGGGCCGGGAATAGGGCCTACCCTACATGCAATATATTACCTATATGCCCCCAATATGGGACAAATGTCTTGCGCTACTGGGGTTGCTGCCTATTATTTAATGATTGCTCACGATTGTTAGGTAAGAGTATGTTGCTTTCAAGATCTGAAAAATAAGCAAATATACCAAGTATTAAAGCAAAATTAACAAAAAAATTAAATTGTGGTTCGATGATTTGCAATTGTCGTTTGTTACGCACATTTGAATAACTAAGTAATTATTTAAAAAAAAATTACAGTCCTCAATAGAGCACATGCTGAAAGGCTTTGGCCATTTCAGAAGTTATTTATAAAAAAATATGAAACGGTAATTTTCTTCTACTAATATACAGTGAGTTATAAAAAAAATAGATTAGATAAAATAGAATGATTAGATAAAATGTTGTAATAGCGTTACCAGCAGTCCAAATTTACTGGAAGTAAAGTATTTCTAAATTGCAGAGGGTTTACCAGTTGGTACCTACAAATATGATTTGCAAAACTTAGGTACCTACACTATTGGACAAAAGTAAAGCAACACCTTGCTGTGTTTTGGAATTCACTCTGCGGCTATTGATTACGTTGTTGCTGCTATACAAATAGAACATATAAGATATTATTTTTTACAAGTTTGGTGCATTATTATCTTTTCGTGATATGGTACTGACTGTTTTTCCAAAATTGTGAACAATCTCAATGCGACAAAAGTAATGCAACACCTTAGAAATATTTTATTTCAGTTCAATATAAACGTTTTAACAATACATTGATACAAGAAAATAGAACTGAACCTTATATTTATTTAGTAGTTAATGGGATAGCCTCGATTGAGATGACTCTGGCACACCTTCTGGGCACAGTGGATATTATGTTCGTAATAACAGAAGCTGGCAGATTGGAATATACTTCTTGTATTTTATCCATTAAAGCTTGTTTATTAGGATACGTTTCTGTTCTTACTCTTCTCTCGACCTCTTCGCAAAGGTTTTCTATTGGGTTGAGGTCGGGAGATTGTGATGGCCAGTCTAAACCTGTAACACGATTGTCGTGAAACCAATCTCTTACCAAATGAGATGTGTATTTCGGATCATTGTCCGGTTGAAACACGAACCGTAACGGCATATATATGGCAGCATTACATTTTGAAGAATATCTCTGTATACGAAACGGTCCATTATTCCCTCAAGGAAATGGATAGGACCCACACCAGACATCGAAAGACAACCCCAAAGAGTGACGCTTCCTTTTCCATGCTTCACTGTGGGCGTAGTGTATTTTGGGTTGAATATCTGATTCACTGGACGTGGAACACGCCTCATTCCATCTGAATTGAAGAGATTGTATCTCGTTTCATCGCTGAACAAGACTTTCCGCCAGTCATTTGCAGTCCAGTTCACGAGTGAATGCTAACTGGACCGCTCTATGGATATTTAATACATATTTATAGAATGTGTATTAAATTTAGATATACGGGTGACACGCGAAACATAACGTCCTGCAACATAGCTAAGATACACTTTTGAAATTTGGAAAAGTTCCTCTATCGTATACTTTCCTCCATTTTTTTTTGTTGTATAGTTTTCTCCAGTTATATAGTTATGTCCTCTGATGATTGGTTACAGTTTACTGTCTTGACTTAGAGCATATTCTGCTCGTGTTTGCAGCATGACACCATAACTACAACCACATTCATACCTGTGCTAGTACTTTCAGCTTCTGACAGTTCGGGTACGACACTACTTTTAATTACCATTTTTTCTGAATGGATGATGGGTCGGCTTGTGCTGGTTGACATGGAAAGAATGTAGGAACAGCATCTTGTCGATGCCTCCAAGTTACAAGGTTAACGTAAAATTCAAATAATTACATATGCAGATTAAGTTTTAACTGAACTATGCATTTGAAAGTTTTCGATGACTCATTTCATTTGTAACTACTGTAGAATTTCATTTGCAGCAGCTACGGTGATAGTTGATTTAACTGGAGGAGTCAGTAAATATTACTGACGTGGAATGTCACCTTCAAAATTTATTATTTTGCAGCAACTAATTAAGGTATTAGTGTTAACTACCACATTCCATTTGCCACAAAGAAAGTCAAGTACTTAGATATTAGAGCAGTTGTTATAAATACCCAGTTTCAGCAAACAAAATGTAGTTATCATAAAGGAACGTGTATTTGTCCCTTATGTTAATGAGATTTTCATGTATTACAAATATATTTTCAGTTACCACAATTGTTTTTTTTTCTCAGTGTAGGATGAACGATCTTGGATTGGCCAAAAATGTAAACAATGCCGCCTCCACATGTTAAAATGTCTCTGGGCGACACACACCGCGCGCCGGGATGATATACCTATAAAATGGCGAAAGAGC
>CAXKVY010011999.1:0-36938 GCA_964058915.1 Tetropium fuscum
GGCCGTTATGAAACTCAACAGAGATAATGAGCCAGACTAGCACTATGCACATACAACATATTCACAAAATTTCGACTTCACAAACTAATAGATTTTAGGCAAAAAAACATCCAAAACAATAGAAGTAATGGGAGATCTATTTCAACTTCTACTCATGTACGACCATACGATACGAATGAATGAAATACGATCCATACGAATCAATATGATACGAATGAATGTTCATATAATTTTATGATATACTTGATATCAAATATGATTTAAAATTATTACTTAAAAGTTACTTAATTCAATTTGTTCACAAATCTTGGTTATCTACGAATTTAAATACTTAAATAATATCCTAATGTGGCCTAACATAACTTATGCAAATACACATTAATAATATAATATCTTACATTATATTATAACAATGTTTATATTATGAAATAAAAAGATTTTTTATTTATGATCTCTAGAAATAACCTCAGAAAGCCTCCTTGGCTGGATTATCACCTTTAATATCGAATTCAATAGGGATTTAATGATGATTTGATGATGTTTTTCATAGTTAAGGAACTCGGTAGCCATTATTTCGCTTACATTTTGTTTTTAGCTATCAACAGTTTTCAACCAATGACAGTGTACCAATTTATGTAAATTTCTTAATGACATGCTTCTTGATGACATGCTTCTAACAAAATATCATAAATTCTAATATTTATCTAATGCCTATATACATCATGATTTCATTTATTAATATATTTTGATTTATTTGCATTAATAATATATTTGATTTATGAACTTGTCTCTGACGGCCTACCTAATCAGTTTTATAGTAATAGCACTGCGATGTATGTTTTCCAAGAGAAAAAATAGGTGGGTCAATTAAAAAAGTTTCTATAGTCTCTAATCTCGTTAAATATTATCATAATTATGATTCGCACATGTTTAACGGACCGGCAAATATTAATAAAAATACATCAGAACGCTCCTTTTTACCAGAATTTCATATATTCTCTGCTTAATGTTCTAGGAAACATTTTTAAATTTTACTTAATTAAGGTAATTACCCTTTTTGAGTCTATAAAACTTAATTAGTGCCGTAAGCGGATAAAACCAGAAAAGCTGCGAAAACTGAAAGTAGCTGTACCTACGTTATAGTACGTAGGTATACGCAACAGAAAATAATTATATTCTAAAAAATATCCTGCTTGCTGTAAGTAAAACGACTTCTATCGCCTGGCTCGTTATAGTGATTATATTATCAGTTTCACTAAACAGCATTCCGAAATATAAGAATGATTTCCGCATGTCAATTGGAATTATGATCATGCGCGGTGAGCGTTAATTAACCATTAGATTTTATAGTCGATCATATATCTACGCAAATCGGTAGAATTGATAACATGAACTACACATACAACAATTTAGGTAAAAATCCGTTACTCGAACATCTTCATTCTAAGAAGTAGGTTTCTGCACCAAATTCTAAATACTGTCATCTGAACATGGCCTTTATAGCATATTATTCAATCATCTAACCACTGCTGACATCAAGTTGGAAAATAGAAATAAAAGACGTTTTATACGATTTTTTATTTTTATAAGAAATTACATGGATGTAAGTAGGTACAAATGACATGTAGAAAAATAAAGAAAAAGTGGCCACCCATTCCTAAAACAATTTTAGAGTTAATTAAGGTGCAGTACTACCTAATGCATCTTTCAGTTGAAAATTATTGTGATATGTATTGTATATCGACGTACTTAGCAGTGTAAAAATCATAAACAAACGTAGTCACACCGCCTAGTGTGAAAGGCGGATCCTTTGAAGATGACTAAAGCCGTTTTGTAGGAGTACCTTATTCTTTACACCTTGTAGGAAGAGGAAACTGTGGGCAGGTATCCTTTGACATACATTAGCTATAAATTACAATTTTTACTCCTGTACTGAAATAGTTTCATACCTATGTATTGTATTTGTGATATATATTCTGCTACATTATTACAGAAATCTCATACCTTTTGGCTCTAGTAATTATTGTAAGTAATAATGTGCCGGATTGTAAAAACATTGTAAGAATATTTGCGTACTTAGTTTTACTGTTCCAAGTTACCATGAGTTAGTTGATGATACAGGTCATAAAACCCAATAACAGAATTAGATGTTATCATAAAAAAGTTGCTTTAATTGGTTACAGTATTTTAAAGTTGTACGTGAGAGGCAAGGGTTAGTAAATGAAGTACGTACAGCCAGATTTGCCCCATTTTTTTATCAACCACGACCAAAGTCGGAAAAATCTATTTATGGGCTGTAGAATTTTCCCATTGCGTTTTATAGGAAAGACATATTAATCAAAGTTGTAGGTATTAGAAAGGCCTTTAATTATGCGGTAAAATCTATAAATAAATAATAAGTGGGGCCGATCTGGAGAGAAATATGGGTCGAAAACAGACAACGCAAATTACGTTTTTCCCCTAATCTATCAAATTGGATCCTCCTACCATTTTCGCATGGTTACTGCAGACGGGGTCAAGGTCAATAAGGGGAGGGGGAACGATCAATTAAAACTATGGGAAAATTATTAATACGTATCTCGGCGGCGTGTGACTTGAAAAAAAGTTAATATAAAAAATGAATAGTATACGATAATATACACATGCTCATTGAAATCTGTGAAATCAGATAATTAGTTCTCGAGATATCGCGAATCGTAGCTGCGAAAATAGGAAAAACAAATTGGTTTTTCATCGAGGGGAGCGGAGTTAGAGCCTCATTTTTTTGTGGAAGAGCTATTATGAAGGAATTATGAGGTCGTAGGCTGCGGCTTGTGGGATAATTAGGAGAGGGGGAAGAGGGAGAAAACGAAACTGTTTAAAATGCCCAAAATTTTTCCGAATATTAACCGATATTAAAGAAATCAAGTGGATTTTTCTTCCATTCTTTATATGCTATGCTATGGCATTAGCAAGTATTTTTTTGTTGCAAATAAACGGCTAGCGTGCAAAAAACGATTGGCCTGTTTTTTCAAACGGTACACCAGTCGACAGCTTTTTTTTCGACCTTTAATTCTAGCCCAACTATATCAAAATAGGATGATTAGGAGGGGAGCTAGGGGACTTTCAAAGTTTTTACTATGCGGAACGAAGAGGAGTGTGGTGCTGGGGCCGGGATTAAAATCAAGGGCAAACATTTTTCTTCTTATTTTCCATTTCTCATAATACTAAAATTTACAGCACATATACTACATATTATGTATTTACATATATATATATATATATATATATATATATATATATATATATATATATATATATATATATATATATATATATATATATATATATATATATATATATATATATATATATATATATATATATATATACTACATTTTTTTTAATATCTTATTTGACTAAGATTACAAACAATTTTTGCTTAAAAATAACTATAGATACACGTGTTAGAGGTAAAATGTAAAATACAACAACAACAATTCACAAATTATAAAACAAGTGGTGTAAAATGTAAAAACTACAAAAATATGTATTTAAAACAAGATGAAGTGATTTCCATTACCCAATCATGATAGCATCAAGAAAGTAGCATCCAATAAATTGTCAAAAATTCTGATACTAAAACACTACACACAACAAGGCATTCGCGGTACGAGACATTTATGGGCATGGGTAGTTGGCGTCGGGGTAAACCAAAGAGTTATACGTTAGACTGACTACATTTGAAGAAATTTGACAACTTTGACAGCCACCACAGCCGACGAGATATAGAGAGATAGTAGTAAAATGAAGTTTAATGGAGATTGTTAAAAATCTAGCAAAACGCAAATGTCTCAAACAGGTATAACCTCAACCAATAGAATCCTAGTAACAAATAAAAGGGAGTTTAATTCTACGTAATTTGGCGTAAGAAATATGAAATATTCCGTTTAAACTAAAAAAGTACTGCTGGTCTGCAGTAGACCAAATGTCACGGCAGAAATGAAATACTTTGTATTTTACATTTTAAGTTATTTTAATAATTGTAGAAGGTACTTAAGATGCAGCTCTTTCTACTTGTCAGAAAGCAAGTGTGGATCTTGTATTGAGAAAAAGTTATAAATATTCCTATAACCTCATGCATGTCAAACTTTTTATAAAGTGTCAGATATCTCAAAAACGCTTGTGCTTTTGGTATAGGATCCGTTACATATTTTTGGTTTACCATTTTAATACAATTTCCAAAATTCAATAATATATAATATTTCATTTAAAATACAAAGGTGGCAACGACTTCGACATCGACAGCAAATATCATCCAACTTGCTTAAGCCGCTTCAGAGTAATGAAATTAAACATTATTGTATGAAATATTCAAGCACAATGAAGCGGAAGAGCCATCAGAATAAAGGTTTGGGATAGAACTAAATTTTATTAGAGTATATTTTTTTTCAACAAATTTAGTTTTACCATTGAAACACAAAATTATGTGATTTTTCCTGTGATTAATTTATTAGTAATAATTTTTATTAACAAATGTATTTGATAATAGTTTGATGCGAATAAAATAAAATAAAAAAAAATATAGTGAAAATAAAAGAAATGTTTTTTCCGACTTCCGACTATCTGACTGCGTCTGTACGTATTTATCATTAACTAACCTTTTCCTATAACGTACAATATTTAAATACTTGCAACAGGTTTTTGCGGGAAATCGTATATTGATGAATGTTTCATACTGACTGGACTAAATGCAGATACAACAATTTAAAATTACAAACAAACTAGAATGAACAAATACAAATAAATACACAAGAATAAGAAAATAAGAAAAACAGAAATAAATATACATTAAAAATAAAATTAATAATAAAACATCAGAAAACAAACTAGATTATTAAAAGAAATGTCGCGATATCAGAATGAAAATAATTAGCGACAAAGAGCTTTATTTACATTCGGTTTCACTGGACTGTAGTGCTCTCGTTTGATATGCAAACTAATGGAATGCGGTGCTCAGTGGCGCGCGCAATTATCGTAATATAGGAAATAAAATAAAAAACATAAATCTTGTGATTCTCGTACAGAGCAACTGCCGACAACTGCATGGCGGAAAAGGCAAATTAAAGACTGGCTGGAAGAAAGAAACATTGAACACGATGATTCACTACTTAAAGCTGAATTGTTGACACTGGCAAGGCAACATTTTCCAGCTTTCAAGAAGTACGTAGTAGATGAAATGGCCAAAGCAAGAGGAATGCCTCCATATAACTGCGAACTGAACCCAATTGAACTTATTTGGGGGCAATTGAAAGGGAAAGTTGCGAGAAAAAATACAACATTTAAGTTAGCCGATGTGAAAAAACTTCTTAATGGTGCAATAAAAGAAGTAAATACGGCCAACTGGATAAAATGTATAGACCATGTGAAGAAGGTGGAATACTCAGGATACTCCCGTTATATCATTCATAATAAATGTAAATGAACACAGTAGTGTAAGTAACTTCTTTTCAGATAGTGACAAGCGATATGAATTTCTGATGTGACTTTTGGTGAAGAGTGCTACTAATAAGTGAAAAATACCAATGTGAGTGTAACTATATGTGCAAATAATAACATATCCCGCAAATTGGTGAGTTAATTTGTTATAAATTTTAGTAACAGTCTTACCTATACTAATAATAAGTAACATACTCCGTTCTATCCTGTCTTCTAAGTGAGCGAGAAGGGAAATGGGATGTATATGAGTTGAAGAGGGATAGCGACTGATATGGTAACCCGCGGACTGGAGACCCTAGTTCTATTCACAAGAAATTATGACGGTATACAATTTTACACGAAATATTCTTTTGTATTGCATAATGATGTGATTTACCGCTTCTGTAGTAAATGGTACGGGTTTTCTTCGTAAAACGCCGCACAATTTTTTGATCTAGTTATCAAATCTATCAAATCAAATTTGATCTGTATATCAAATGAAAACACTAGAATGGAAATCTCGACCCGTGCCATACAATTCGGAAATTTAGTAGTACTGGTAATGTATTAATTTAGTTTTCACACAATGAAGTTATACTATCCTTGCCATATTACAATACCAAAGAATTCTAAATTTTAACATGCGACTTTAACATATTATAGTATGCAAACTCAACCGGATATGATAAATTCATGAATAATTGACAGCAACAATGCATGTAATAATGGGCATTACCTAAAAAACGTTCTACGGCGTGAAATTGTATATTTCAGTACTCTAAGTCTGTTAGCATCTACCTCGAGCAGGTCCTTAAATAATTAGAACATTTCTGCTTCCCGAAACCAAACAAAGATTCTATCATTTGACAATGAAACGCGGAGACCTCGGATGTGGCAACCTTAGATATTTATCTCATTAATTGGTTGACCGTAGAGAGACTTGAATGGCGCAACTCTAGGCTCTTCTTATAGCCAAGTTCCCCGCATTGTGAAATTTTAAAAATGCGGTTTAACCTAGAAAAAAGTCCAGTTTGGGCACACGAGATCTCCAACACCATTTCTGGAATACCGTCTACCATTACTTATCTACACTTGGTAATCTATGCTCGTTATGTGATCGTTACAAAAAAATATGACAAATTTGGAGGATTTTTTTAGTTGCATCAAATAGAATCTGTTAAATTAGACTGGTTTTTCTGCGTCTGCAGATAAATGACACACAGATTTGTGCTTGGTCTGTTATCACCGCGTTATGTAACGCATATTTTTTATTCTCATGCATTTTGTAATATTAACATATTTTTTGCCATTGTTTTTTGTAAGCAGATTTTGTGTTCTTGTAGAGATCTTTGTTTTATTTAGAATTATTTACCGATCTTGATTAAGTGCTGACAACTTCATTAATAGTAAAAAATATTCCATTTAAATATGATATGAAAAAACAAGCATGTGTAAAGTGAGTATTTACATATTTTATATATACAGTATTCTTTGGCAAATATAAAAACATAAATAAAAAACATAAATAAAGCACATTATACAGTAAGCGTACACAGGTGAAATAAATGGGTTCAATCTAAATTTTTTTTCTGAAAAAGTCCCGGTAGACACGGCCGATTATGTATTTAAGATGCCTATATTTTTTGTCTTTGATAATACATTTTCATGGATTTTTGTTTTTGCTATAATGATGACACTGAATTTTTTTAAAATATCCTAAAACGGCCTTTTTCCCGAAAATTAATCTTCGATCCAAGAATAATCAGATAGCCATTATATACACAAGGGCAAAAAAAAATTTAATATTTGTTAAAATCATTGGTCTTATAACTTTTTTATTTTAAGTTCAATTTTCATAATTTTTTAGCAAACTGTAGATAAAATGATCAAATTCAACTTGAATATCCAGTATTTTGTTATACGCTTATACAGGGTTTATTAAAATGTTGTTGCAGAACCCTAATTTTAAAACCCTCATGAATAATTTCATTACCAATTTCTTGCAAAATAGTCATTTTTTTAAGAACCATAGCTTCCCTACATTTGGTTTTTAGTTCATGTCTTTAGGAGACATAGGAGTCTTTATTGATTCATTTTTTAGAGGTAAATGAACTTGTCACCAACAGTTTACTTTAAGAAAAGTAATTTTTTGATGAGGAGCCTTTCCTCGTTATTGCGCTAATGTCAAGTTTGAGAGTGATTTTTTTTGCGCAAGACCTGTTGTATTCCTACCATGGTTTTAAGTGCGGAAAATTGCGCAAAAGCTGTTGCTCTTATTGAAGATGGTCTAAATTATGAATATATTGCAAGAGTCTTCGCAGAAGACTCAAAGCCTTTGGTTTGAAAGATTGCAGACCAGCAACTGGACCCAAATTGCATCCGCGTCACCGCGTAGCTAGACTGCAATTTGTCAATGAATATTTGCATTGGAATTTACGGCAATGGAACAATGTTTTCTTTAGTGACGAATCCAGATTTTGCATACATTTTCCAGATGGACAAAAATATAAATATGGAGAAGGAACAGAGAAAGATTTGCAGAGTGTACGTTCAGTCCCCGTTTGAGCTATGGTGTGGGCAGGAATAACCCGAGAGGCCTGCACTGAGTTAGTGGTCATCGATGGATCCTTACGGCGCACCGATATATTGAGGAGATATTAACCAGTTACGTTGTAACTTTTAGTAGATTTATCGGCGATCACTTTATCCTAATGCAGGACAATGAGCTGCCCATACAGCAATGTATGTCAAACGATACCTCGCAGAAGTTGATATTATCAAAATGAACTGGCCAGCATTTTCGCCTGATCTCAACCCCGTAGATCATGTGTTGGACATGCTTCCGGCTACGGTGAATGAGCTTCGTTTAGCCCTTCAGGAGGAATGGCAAAATATCCCTCAAGATGACCCAGATATCACATAACATTCCTAGAATAATCTGTCGATATTCTAAAAGAAATATCCAAGTAACATATTGTAGTTGTAAAGTCATAGGCATATCGTTTGCGGGAGCCCAAATTGTTGTCACGGTTAGGAGTTTAGAATACACATTTAGAATATCATCTATCCGCGTTTCTATACAGGGTGGCATTAAGAAGAATACATCGTGTGCTAGGATAATAGGTATATATGAAGATAATATATGAGATATTATATGAAGCTAATATATGAAGAAGATATTAAATAAATGAAGAAAATATATGACATCCTCGGAATGATTATTTAAGTTATCATTTATTATCATCAGAATACGTATATGATAATACCCTCCAAAGCATACTAGGTAAAATCACGTCTGATAATATGTCACTATCTCCCGGAATATTTCAATAACAAACAAAAAACGTTATCAGACAAGAACATGGCAGACTATATCCAATATTAAAAAGTGCAGCTATAAAAATACTATCTAACCCCCTATATAAGCCCCTCCATACAAAACCTAACAGAAATCACAAAATAAATATTTACGAATCGATGCAAACTTCAGTACAATTACCACAGTCTAACACATACATAACCTCACAAGAAAATCTTATATTGCACATTTCATTGCAATGGGGCTTAACTTCATGCCTTGCTGAGACTGGAGAAGGAAGCACAGAATTCCTACTAATCCTACTATCCAAGAAACCCTACTCTTCAAATAGAATCAAGCTCTGGCATCCCGCCCTTAATTATACACCCTCTGTCCCTTATTATGTATCCACAATTATTAGGCTTTTGACGAGGCTTCGCCCTTAAAATAACATATAAATGTACGTAAAGTGTAATTACAAGAATACCTTTAATAAAGTCACTTTATTATTTAACGTCACTTTATTTATTTTAAATGAAAAGCACATAAAAGATGAAATACTAAAATGTCCCAGAAATATAATTCAAACAAAATGAAAAAAAAAACAATTAAAAAATGAAAAACCTTAATACAAAGAAAAACGGGGGCAAAAAAGGGATCTACCTGGCCAAAAAAGGGATCTACCTACAGGGTGTCTCTTAATGACGTCCTAATATTTGAAATAATGATTGCTTGAGTCATTTTAGGAGGAAAAGCCTAAAAGCCTATACGACCATATGTCCGAAACGGTGTAATTTCTTCCTACAGGGTGTTAAAATATATTTTTTAAATCGTTGTTTTTAATATCAGAAAGAACGTCAGATGTTATTTTGAATTATCGTAGTTGTTAATAGAACATTAAACTACATGTTCTAGTTATAAGTTATTTTATCTCCCCACCAGTGGAATTCCCGCAGATACGTCCTCTGATATTTTTACTAAAAAAGGTGGTTTTGATTAACCTGGCCCATTCTACGTGAAAATGGTTTCTCACGTTTTTCCTGTCAAATGTATAGTTCTAGATTGTAACAATGACATTAAAACTAATTATTATTAACATTGATAAATAATTAAAAACAGTAAAGATGATTGACAGTGAAGATGAAGTAAAGATGAGTATATTTTCGAAGACGCCACTGGTACGGCGATGAATTCACTTTTTCTACGTTAAATATGTGGTTTAATATCCCATTAACATATATACCAAAATTGTACTAAAATACTAAAGTACTTTCTGAAGTACTTTTACTAAAGTCAAGGTACTAAAGTACTTTCTGAGTAATTAAAAAAAAAAACGATTTATAGAAATTTCGAAACTCGAAAAACATCCCTTACCGACATGGACCTATACTCATAAAAATTACCAAAGGAATTATAACCTGAATTGTTCTTAAGAATGTAAAAATTAGAAGATAACACAGAACACACTATATTTTAATCATTTTATAATTACGTAGATACTAAAATATCCATACAAATTTTCAATTTTCCAGTTTCAATACCCGATTATGTAATACCTAGCTATTTATGTAACCACTTGTGAAAAGTATTTTGTGTACGAGCAGATTTCTTCGAGTTACACGAGCAGAAAAGAATGCAAGTTGCACAAATTAGTGTTTCCCAACGGCCATACAAGATTTTTTGTGATTTTGACCAATTTTATATTTTATCAGAAGAAAACTGAATTTTATATATTTATAAACAATCCAGTAGGTTGTAACGATGTAACGGCTTGTGACTTTCATAGCTTGTCAGTTTCATAATTGTCTAAATAACCTACTATTTCACATGCAATTAGGAAACTGGCGACCGTACTGGAAAATGGCAGCCACTGCCGCAAGAGGGTAGTTGGCCGATGACTCTACATCCAAATTTGTTCATATTACATCGGCCTACCACTGTGCCAAATTTGGTGCTTTTATCAAAAATTGCACAATAGGTTAGCTAATCCGCTCTACTAGTTTACAAAACCAATTGCGTAAAATTTTACTTTTCGTAACTGGCTGTGATAAGTAAGACGTTTCCTAATATCAAAGGGTTTTGAAAAGTGTCACTTTTAATGTAAAAATTAGAGAAATACTATTAGTTTTATCGATAAATTTTGTATCACCTTTTTAGATAATCTTCCGTTCTTTATTTTTTTATAAATGCATTCATATAATTCATAGCACTAGGATCGATGGGATCGAAGATATTGGCAAAAAATTAAAAAAAGATACTTTAGGCCGTTTATCCGCAGTCAAAAGTTATGCATACACCGGAATCTTTGGAACCTTTTACATATTAGGGAGCTGAAAGGTATATGTAAAATTTATAGCTCATTACAAATTTTTCCCAAGTGAGATGCTGCTTCCTACGCTAATAATATAAAGTAATAAAGAGAATAAATAAATCCCCTCCCAAAAAGCTTCAAGCACCACCGAGTTGTAAGATGCATAGCAATTGAAAAAAGTATCTTTCTAATGCGATTCAAAATCACACATGGAGTATCATGTCAACGTGTAATGGATTGGGGTCATGAGTCTTCATAAATTTTAGTGAAAAATTACTGAAAAAATGTTTACAAAATCACAGAGATTTTCTTCAAAGACAAAAGATTTTCTTTGTTCCGACTTCAAGCCACTGTATTTTGATAGCACGCGTGCAAAATATTCATAACGAGAAGATTTGCGGTCTGCAAAACTCCAGTGGGTAACAATAAATTCCTGAAATGATAATTTTAAACGGGCGCTCCTATCCATAGAATTAATTCTTTATCGTGCCTCATGGCGGTTACAATGTGATTCACATTCTGAGACGTATTACGCGTGCTGCGGTCGCACAGTAGCTCTGAAAGTCATAGCGGTTCACCTGAGGTATGTGCAATTGTATGATTGTTATCGTTTATTCATTAAACTGACGTCATGCGATTCAGGGAAGAGCGTAGGTGTCAACGAATTATTTCGTGCTAATGGAATAACTGATGATAAATCGTATCTTGCCTGGTTCCACAATGAAGTGCTTGGTCGCGTCTGTATCTCAGATTAGTTTATTGAGATCTCGCAATCACTGATCTACTTATACGAGAAGTAGCCTATTTATCTATGAATGAATTATGTATGAGAGTATATAAGAATTATATATGCTAATTTATTATTATTATTATTTACTATTGCTACTAGTTTTTACTGAAACTAATAAGCTAATTTCATATATTCATATTTTTTTATTTCTAGTCTTCCATACAAAAACCCATATCCAAGGATAGAATACAAAATATTGAAAAGGTGATAAGTACATCGCCATCTATTGAGGCTCCACTTCCAAAAAAGAAGAAAAGGGATACTGGTAGAAGTATTATTATTGATGGCTTCATTGCAAATCCTGATAATCCACTACTCCTGACCAGGACTACTTAGGCAACAACATTACAATACATGATTTCATTATTATCCTTACCTATAATATTCCAGTCAGAAACAAAGTTATAAAAAAGTCTTTGTTTTACCACCAACTTGTAATAATTACATTGTTTCTATAAACTCTAACCTAAAAATCAATACCTCTTCAGTCCCGATGCTATGAACAGATATTTTTATAAAATTTCAAATGTATTTTATTAATCCATGAAGGTAGGTATAGAATTAATTCGAATTTTTCTACTAAAGGGTCCGCCAATAGGGATGCTCGATCTTTGACAGCTCATGGCGGCCATGTTGTTTGTGGTAGAGTTGTCAAACGCAGTTGTTATTATTCAGTGTATCTTCACAAATCACCATGAACCAATTCAGCCGCGAGCAACATGTGCAAATCGTTAAAACTTATTACGAAAATCATTCATCGGTTCGAGCAACGTTCCGCGCGCTCCGCCAATTTTACGGTGCAATTGATCGTCCTGCTGAGTCGACTATCCGTCGTTTGATTAACAAATTCGAGGCAACCGGTTCGGTGAACAATCAGCCAACACCGACGCGTCGTCGAAACGTCCGATCTGCCCAGAATGTCGCCGCTGTGCGCGATAGTGTGCGTGAAAATCCGCGACAGTCAATTTCACGTCGCGCACAGGAACTCCGCCTTTCGGAAACATCACTTCGCCGAATCTTGCATCTGGATTTGGGCATGCATCCGTACAAGATCCAGCTGACACAAGAGCTCAAAATAAACAACCATAGACAGCGCCGTATCTTCGCTGATTGGGCTTTAGAGCAGTTGGAAGTCGACCCCGATTTTGGTCGCAAAATCATCTTCAGCGATGAGGCACATTTTTGGTTAAATGGGAATGTCAACAAGCAGAATTGCCGTTATTGGGCCGAGAACAATCCACAGGAGGTCCACCAGGTCGCAATGCACCCAGCAAAGGTAACTGTTTGGTGTGGATTTTGGGCCGGAGGCATCATCGGGCCGTATTTCTTCGAGAACGACGATGGTGTGTCCATCACGGTAAACGGCGAACGATACAGATCCATGATAACGAACTTTTTCTGGCATGAAATCGACAATATGGATGTCGAGGATATGTGGTTTCAGCAGGACGGCGCTACGAGCCACACAGCGCGCGCCACAATGGATCTTCTGCACGAGCGCTTCAGAGGAATGGTTATCTCGCGCGGAGGCGACATCAACTGGCCACCGAGATCGTGCGATTTAACCCCACTAGACTATTTCTTGTGGGGTTTTCTTAAATCACAGGTCTACGCAAACCAACCACAAAACACTGATGCCCTCAAAGTCAACATACGCCACGCCATCGATGAAATACAGCCCGATTTGTGCGCCAGAGTCATTGAAAATTGGACTTCTCGTATGCGCGCCACCCAGCGAAGCCGAGGTGGACATTTGACCGATATTATTTTCCATACATAATGCCTTCGAATACTCTTTCAAACAAAAAATAAATTTCATTTATACCTCTCACACAACTTGCTTTATTTCATTTTAAAGAGCGCGCTTATTGGCGGACCCAGTATTATATAGTATTGTTCCTAGTTATTTTAAGGAGTCTGCCACTATTTCAATTTTCATTCTGGGGATAGAAAACTTGTGACTAATTACAGACCAATCATTCTCATAAATAATTTTGCTAAAGTATTTGAGAGAAAGCTCTGGAAAACAGATTGCAATTTATTCTAGAGGAAAATAATATTTTACCGAGCGTTCAGTTTGGTTTTAGGGAGCGAATGTCTACCAAAGATGCTGTGATGCACAGCATCTTTGACCAACTTGTTTGATATATTATAAATAAATTAAATAAAGAAAAAAATGTTTAACTATTTTTCTCGATCTCGCCAAAGCATCTGACTCTATTAATCACGATATTTTATTTGAACGTTTGGAATACGTTGGAATTAGGGATGTCATAGTAGATATATTTAAAAATTATATGGCTGAGAGACATCACTGAGAGACAGACTGTAAAAACTAACACAACATATAGTGACTCGTTACCGATTACCATAAGTGTACCTCAGCAGATGGTATTGGGTCTTATTTTGTTTTTAGTTTATATAAATAATATCTCTAAATTATCCAACACAACTGCCTCAGTAATATCATAATATTTAGATGATACAGCTATAGTATTTACTGGTGACAATTGGCCTGAAGCCTGAAGTATATCCCAAAGCTGAAATAGAACAAAGTATTTTTCAACAAGCTAGATTGTAGCTTTCTTAATTTTAATGTGGATAAAATTAAGTTCATTATTTTACATCATCGTTAACTGATCAGCCATCTATTGATAATCTCAAAATGCATAAATATATGTACAAATATTTTAAATTATTCATGTTCTACTATTCAAAAAGCAAATTTTTTAAAGTATTTGGGTATAATGCTCGATCAGTGTTTACGATGAACTAAACACATTGGTTAAAAAATTAAGACAACTTGTTTATAAATTTTACCAGTTAAGAGACATTTTAGATAAGAAACATATTTTTATTATATATGAGGCATCGGAGCGACTATTTTTAAGATACTAACTGTATTACGTGGTATGTACAAAATATCGATGCATAGTCTAAATGTTTCCCAAAGTAGAGTAAAAAGTTTTTTAAGAAAAGATAATTTATTCCACTGAAACTTTATACAAGGAAGCTAATCAATTTAATGTGAGAGAATTACGTCTATCATCGTTTGCTGCGGATACTTAAAGTAATGTTCCTCATGTTTCACATTCCCACAATAATCGATCTGTAGTAAATATTCTTACAGATATTCCTCGCTGTAAACAAAGTGACACGCAAATATTTATATCATATTTAGGTCTTAAACTATTTAATATATTGCCAACAAGAATTAAATATATTTCTTAGAAGTCAGTTTTACCTGGGAATTAAAAACGTTTGTAATCGAAAATTATATTTTGTTTGAACTTATTTTTGATTATATATAAAATGTTTTTTTTTCTCTTTTCTTGTAATTTAATTTTTGACCTATAATTTCACACTGTATCTTATCTCTCTTGTATTTATAAAATAGTTGAAACGGAATCTTGTTTTTTGCAGAAAGTTTTTGAATCTTGTTTTTGTAGAAAGAACAAGACAAGTTTACTTATGGTGCGATTCATCCTGCGTATATTACTTTTTTATTGTAATTTTGTCCAATAGTTTAAAACTGAATAAATTTGAAATATTATATTTTTATATGACATTTTATCTGCATCATTTCTGCAACTGTTTTGCATCAGTGTGTATTTCTGTTTCATATCAGTCTATTTTGTATTGATTTTTAACTGATTTTTTTCTATTTTTTTAAATTTACTAAATACTATGTCTGACCCCTTCAAAATATATCTCATATTAATGCAAGATCACTCGTAACATACCTTATTGAATTCGAGGAAGCCGTAATTAATAAATATGGTATAATTACAGTATCAGAGTCTTGGCTCACTGCAAATACTTTGAATGGAAGAATGGTCTTCCCGCGGGTAGAATTTAGTTGGACATATCTCTATTAAAGCTATTCCCATATCTAATGCTGAATAATTGAATAATAATGCCCCTGTCTGGTATTTAAAAACAAACCATTTAGTTGTTTTAATTTACCCATACCGTTAATAGGTTATGGGCCCAGGTAACTGCCAGTTAGTGACCATAATACAAGTGTAAATATTAAACAAATTAAATTAAATAATAGTCCAGATCAGATAGTGACGTTCCTGAGATTTGCTTGTAACTTATTAAAACAATATCATGGAGATGTTAAAGAAGTATAAAAGACACATTCAGCAGTTTAATGGCGAAAAATATAGTGTTTGGAAATTCAGAATAAAATCCTTATTGACCGAATTAGAAGTTCATCAAGTTATTGATGAACCCACCCCACAAGAACCAAGTGATGAGTGGTACAATAAAAATGTACTTGCAAAAAGTGCAATTATTAAATATTTAAGTGATGCATATCTTGGGTGTACCAAAGAATCGACAACTGCTGGTGGGATCATTCGTAATCTTGATGCAATTTATGAAAGAAAGATTAACAACTCAAACTGTTTTACGTAAACAATTACTTGATATTAAATTTCAACCAGACATTACCTTAATTCAACACTACGAAATTTGAGAACAATTAACTGAACTTATTTCGGCTGGAGCAAAGATAGACGAAATGGACAAAGTGTCGCATTTACTTCTGACAAAAATATACCTCTGTGATTTCATTCATTCTGAATTCACGACAGAATAAAGACCTACTGCCTATTTAGTTGTTTTAATGTACCCATACCTTTAATACCAGGACCTATACTTTCCCTAATATTGTACCTCGCCGACCTTAGTGGAACACCCTGTATACATAAGATAGTCTACATTTAATATTAACAACTTATTTTTTATATTTCTTTCGGCTTTTAGTGAGCTGCATTTTTTTAAATTAAAATTTTATAATCGTTTTCGTATAATTTGTTTATTGAGATTTATTTATTGTATAGTTATTGAGATTGAGAGAATTAGAAAATTAGAAATTAGGATCGCAACACATATACGAGTATTAGATTGTTTAGGTTAAGATAGTATCTGTAAATAAATTGGAAACACTAAATTAATTCTAACACTCCCATCCTGATAGTGATAGTCCGAGGAGCTAATGAAAATAAATATAGAAGTATACAGTTAATATTTGCTGTTCGCCCACCGCCTAAAAACAGATTAACTTATAAGCATATATTTTAAATATTTTATTATTTTCAGCGGATCTTGATAATCTCGTTTGCCTTATAACTGTTAAAGCAACTGCTTGAATGTACGGTTATATTGTGATAGCAGGCTGATATTTTACCTTTTTTGGAAAGTTACATGCAGTCATATTTTAGATTAGCTTGTAATAACGAGATACGTCTATAATAAATAAAACTGACTACAGACAAGAGACGTTCAGCCATGAAATTAGTAACGTCGTCATATTTCCAAGTTTTATACTTTCTCTGATATGAAATAATGTTTTAAAACAAAGTAAACATTAGTTGATGATGACCTATGTTTTTCTTTTGTGTGTCTATGGAAATATTCACTTCACAAGAATGATTTAAATAGTATCTATTGTATAACCATGGAGAGGAATCAATATCGAGGCAGGTATACCTAGTATAACCTACCTAGACCAAATCTGACCAATTAGCTCAGGAAAATTAAGTTCCTAAACAAATTCCTTGCAAGCTAATTTTTAGCTGAAAGTGTTCATTTCATGTATCTTATTAATGAATGAAAAGTCTCTAGAGATCTGATTGGAGCTTCATTTTTAGCTTGTCAAAAATGTCGATGGTGACCGAATTCATAACGTAACGCATAGTAAATATTTCGATAAGCGCTATGCTGAGGGGAAATACATTGTATGCCACCCATGTTATGAAAGATACAGTGTCCGTTGAGGGTTCATACATACAAAATTTGCGTTGTAAAAAGCAAATTGAATAAACTGATTGGAGTAATTATCTTTGGGTTCGGAAACTAGAATTAATAATATTCACATTTTTGGACTTAATGATATCAAACTATAAATCGCAAGCGGCTTAGGACCTATAGGACCTTAGGATCTATAATACTTCTTGTGCAAAATGACGATGCAAACATTTACCGACACCCAGTAACAATGACGAAGTAGAAGAAATAGAATTACCTATTATTCTCAATGACGAAATAGAATGTTTTCTTTCTCCTAGATTTTGTCAAACACAAAAATATCAAAGTTAGTTTGGGGCGTAGGTGTAAAACTACTCTTTAAATAACCTCCAACTTATATCTGATTAATGAAGACTGTTGAACGAATATCCTCATTGCAGGCACGATGCGAGCCGATGTTTAAATAATCCTCATCCGTTCATCCTTTGTATTTTTTCGCTATGTTCACTATACCATTTTTCGTGAATAACTTTATCAGCTGTTTCTTGGCAGCACACGACAGTATCTTGAGCAGGCAGTTGTGACATAAACAAATTGTCGTACTGTTCTGCCAATTTTTTCTTGAAGTAAACTTTTGTATAATGCCTTCAACCGTCTCATTAAATCTGTCAAATAACTGCGTCAATGAAAATTGGCAGTCCTCCTCATATTCCAACGCCTGGCAAAATTTCAAGAAGGCTTCATGTTTTAGAGCTTCCGGAAACCTTCCGGCGGAATCATGTACTATTACTTCTTTTAAACTCGTCAAGCAACGATTGTGATAGAGGGCCTCGACTGCAACAAGATCAAGCTCACCTTCGACTATTGATAGAACTAATCCTCCAAAGTGTCTTTAATTTCGAGTGTATGAACAACGCGAAAGTCCTCACGCCTAAGTTTTGGTTCGTTTTTTCTTTAATCGCGTCGGCTGTTCACACACATTTTTTCTTAAAATCGAAATGAGGAACTTGGGAACGTAGCAATAGTTTTTCTACTGCCCATACTAAATAGCCCATGCCCACAACTGTAGTTGTTTACGCTTAGTTTTATGGTTATGTTTTGTGCGTTCCTCTACGAATGGTGGACGAGTTTTTAATATCAAATTTAGATTATTTATCAAGTGTCAAGTGCCAACTAAGTCAATTTCAACGTCAAAAAGCAGGGAACCAACGTTGGAATATAGTACTAGCATACCGTTGTGTCATGTTTAGGTCATAGGCTCTGTGACGTCACTAATGAAGGATCCGTGACGTCAGAAAGCAAAATGCTCAAAAAACAGAATAAAAAAATACTGTGGCATTTTTTTAAAAACACTATTACATAAAAAAACAGTAGAAACGCCCATTAGACTCTAAAGATGCTGCTAATCCATCTTCTCTGATTTTACTTGCAAGAAAAATGGTATCAAGGTCTCGGGTGGTATCAAGGTCTCGTCAAGATGTTATTATGGTCGTGTTTTTAATTGCAAGTTGTCGGTTGCATAGCAAACAGTTCTCAATTGTTTTATTGTTTCACCATTAACCTAACCTACAAACAGAAAACCTAGGAAATTAAAAACGCCCTACTTGGCTAAATATTTATACACCGAAACCACTTTTTTTACTACTCACGTTCTCCTCGTTTTATTTATTATTAACATTAAACTTACCAGAATTCTAGAATGAAATTAGGGCCTTAATCTTTCAATGCTGCTACATAACCAATAAAATTCTCAATAAATAACATCAATTAGATCACACAAATATTGCTCTTTACAGTTGGACTACCACAGTTGGAAAATGTGAAACAACCTGTTAGAACACGATTGCCAGGACGGACACAGTACGGATAGTGGGGACACTATCGAATACATAAAATTCTTAAAAAAAACGGTAACGAACTAAAGCGTGTTAACCAGTAGGGAAGTTAAAATATTAACACCCTGATTTACAAATAAAAGTTGGTTAAAAGTGGAAACTGAAATTTTTTAAATTTTTATGAAACTGAACTAGAAATTTTTGGTATGTTATACGGGAACACCTACTTGACATACCATACCAAAAATTGCTTTGCAAAGAATTTGTTTAGGGTACCTAATTTTAATCAATATTCCAGGACTAAATGTACTTATGCGTATCATCGTAGGAACATCAATAATTATGTATCAGCATTTCTGTATCGCTTTAATCAATCATTGACTGTGAAATAAATTGATTAGTGGAGTGTGCCCCCCGCCTGGGTGTCTGTCAGGCCAATTTCAATTTAACAAGTCAATTATAATTCCAATCAGCGTCCAGTTCGAATTATGAGCCACCTAAACTATAGCAGTTCCAGCACAAACGAAATACAGGACAAAAATGTGTGTATTCATCATAATATTCTATTCTTATGGCTGTTGGGATTCTTCCTTCTGAACTTATTATTTGAAGTATTTGACTGGATATTTATTTAGGTATTTATTTATTACCAGAAAATGGGAGACGCGCAGGATCTAAGATCAAATGGGTGTCCACAAACAAACATTTTACAAGTAAACTAGGGGTGACGTTTCATAACACGGAAAAATATTTAAAAAAATACATATTGCGTAAGATATTAAGTTCATCGCATTTTTAAATCTATAGTAATAAAGAATATATTAGAAAATAAATCCATTAACCAAAGTTTTCGGAAAATAAATAGATTCTTATAACTGTTGGACTTATTAGATATATAAATATGTACACAAAAATTAAAACTTCTCAGTCATGATATTATTGCTTATACTTTGTCAGTGGCATCGCATGTGCCGCCGGTAGCCTGTTCACCATATGGTGAAAATAACAAACATTGAGGTGGATTTTTACAGCGATGCATGCTTTGAGTTCGTATTCAAAGGAATGCTGTGTAGAAATAAACATAAACGTTGATCAGTAATTAAGGGTGTCTTACATTAATATCTTCAACACAACATATTAAAGAACCCACAAAATTATATTTCTAAAATATTGCGATGGCCAACTCTCCTATAGTAGCGCTGGTGAGATGGCCATAGCGGTTGAGGTAAGATGGCCACATAATTTAGGACGTGATTCTTTTGTCCTTGCCTTTCCCCCTCCTTTTACCATTGATCGCGTTACTCAAATTTGTGTTTCCTTCAACATGTTTGGTCTTGCCACATGTGTGACACTTTTGATCAAATTCCGTGCACTTTTCTTGCACTCAACGCATGAAAATGAGGGACTGTATCCGTAGCGGATTTTTGTTTGGTATATTTTTTTATTATTTTTTCTATTTATTTTATTTTATTGTTTTCTTTACCTATTTTTGTAAATTTTTTTTACAAAACCTTAATTAGTGACAAACACGTCATTAAAAATTCCAATAACAGTTATGGATAGATATGGCCATCGCTCCTAAAATGTATAGAAGAGATGGCCCACCCGAAATTTTCCACAGAAATGAACAAAAGCAACACATTTTGAGGTTATGCTGTAGCCAATTACTGACCCTAGTTGATATAGCCCGAAGTATCGGAAAAAAAACTGTCTATACATGTCAACATGTTTTAGGTCATGATTAGAAAATAAAATCTTATATTACTTACTTTTTTACCTTTATTAGCAACAGATTCCTTCACAGCGGCGCTTGCTGTTCGATCACAACTATCAGACTGACAGACCGCCCAGTAGCGGTAAAAATTGGAAATATTTCAAAGAGCCATCTCTTACCTATGGCCATCTATCCTAGACTTACCATAGGTAATTTGTCATCATTTAGGTATTTCTTCATCATTTAAGAAATTTGTCATCATCTAGGTATGTTGTCATCATTTAGATATTTTGTCATCAATTAGGTATTTTGCCATTATTTAGAATTGTTATCATCACCAGCGGATGGAGAACATACTGGTAGTTCAACAGTAAAGATATTTTACACTATTACAATTGTACAACTTGACAAAAAATTATGTGCAAGGAATTACCTTTATTAATGAACATAATAACTTTATAAGTTTATTGCTATTATTTTGACTATTGCTCTTAAAACTTTTAAGACTCTAATTTAAGATAGTTTTGGAAATAAAAAGCTTGCAATAAAGCTTTTTAAAGGTTTATTATAATTTCTTAACAATATTAAATGATTAATGAAAGACCAAGTAATGTTGAAAACTTAAGAACTACTTGACTTTTCAAGTACTTGAAATATAACTACTCGACCTGAACTTCGACTTTATTTTAAATTACCATATTTTTACTTAATTAATAATGTTTTTCACTTTAACTCTAACTAACCGAAATTGTAGATCGGAATAATCCGTTAAGGTTTGATTTCTTTATATTTGAGGATTAAATAATTTTTATTATTAGTAACCTATTTTTCACAATGCAAAGACCATATGATAAGAATAGTGTTACATAAATAGCAACACATTATATTATTGAATAGGTTTAGTCTAGAGTGACCTGGCATATAATTTAAAACAATTATTTTAGAGTATTCGTTAGATGATAATATTTTCATTTAAACGATTATAAATATTTCATGCATATTATATTGTCTCTAGCAGTAAAGACTATAAGAAGATCGCCACTTCCAATTGCTGCTACAATCCTGCGATACTTACTCATCGAAAACAGAAGACATGACCATAGATACATTTTAATTTGTAGCGGAGGCTCCGCGATAAATTATACTCGCGATCCTATACATATTTATAAGCACCAACCTCTGCTGTATCATTAATTATAATTATAATTAGTTAACCATACAATGAGCAACGTGTGAATATTTTTAATGTTTATGCATAATATCGCTGCAGTTCCCTGGCGAATTTGAGGCTTTGACATTTCGAAAAACCGTCACGAAATCTAGATTATGAGGAAATATGCGGTTGCGCGTAGGATTTTTTGTGAGAAAATGGTAATTGTTTTGGCTAAATAGTTGCTAATCATTGTGGCATAATTAGCGTCTCTTTTAATAATGCTGGGACTGACTAATTATGATTAAATAGTTTAGATATTGTCGATGGCAATTTAGATATTGTCGATTAAGCCTAGGTGATTAATAGATAAACGTTATATACGTCGTTTATGTTTATGAATACTCCCATTGCCAAAGAAGTTATCTTGTCTTTGTGCATATGTTGCACACCTAATTTAGGCTGAAATTAAATGGAATTCAGTCACCCTGATTATTATAATATTGAAAATATTGTCATAACTAAAAACAGAAGACATTAATGTATTTGCTAAGAGTCCGTTGTGGGTAACGAGAAGTGTCTAATCTATTTGACCTACTCGTTTCCCATTATTAGGCTAATGCGAGCCAATAAGCCTCATGGAGTTCTCCTAGACCACCAGCTCAGGACAATATCCATCATTGAGTGATCTTGGCGCCAGCCAATAACAACAGTGTCTGAAGAAGGAGGAAGAATGGACAAAATATCGAGATTTACTCTTCGAAATCCGCAGGCTGTATCGGAGTTATTCTGTTAAGATCGTGGTTCTTTTTAATGGCTCTCTCAGAGGTATGCGTCAATCACTGCTCCCTCCCAGAACTAAGAATAATACCGGTATGCCGTCAATCGGCAGAAGTCACAGCCGGGACGTTGCAGAATATGGCCGTCATACTTGGCTCGTTGTGTCTACTCAGAACACTTGAATTGCGGCCTCAATCAATTAAATTTTCGGACCTTCTTTTAATTTTTCTCAATTTTCGCCAACAAAGACCTTTGTTACGGCAAAAGTAATTATGTATACCTACATTTTTAAAGTAGAATAAGTTTGCAACAAAATGAAGACAAAGTGGTCTCGATAGATCAAATAGTTTCTAAGATACAAAACGCCCCAGTGCCACGTCTGTTCAGGTCGATGAAGCGGGAGACGTTTCCTCGTTTCACTGTAAGAAGGCAACAGTGAATCCCAAAATCTTCACAAGGACGGCAGCTAAGTCCAACATGAACACCGCCAGGTTGCCTCCAACTAGGGATGCTGCAAGGTTTCATTCTCTGCGAGCATACCACCAGGTGAAAAGAAGTTGTTTGCCAGTACTGATTTCATTTCTCCTTCAGGCCACTATGTTTATATCTACTGATACTGCTGAAGGTTACGGAAGGGTTAAGCATTGTGACTACAGGAAAGCACGACCCAAATGCTCGGCTGTTGTGTTAGATACGCAGACCTGATGTGTTACGAGACATTGCTGAGCCTTTCATCCATGAACTTCAGATGACGACTTCGACCTGCTTGAGCAGGTCCATGAAGAAATGCTACCAAAGTAATAGAGTGACTATCTTACTTAATAAATATCTTTGTGCCTAGGCAGGGTCTCAACCAAGAGTAGATATATAGTTTCTAAAGTAATTTTTTGTACCATAACTATACCAATAAGCCAACAGCTTGCAGTTATGTTTAAAATTTACCTCAAAGTGAGCAGGAAAAGAATATATACCAGCGCCTTCTTAAAACACGTGCTAATGACTTGGCACAACCTTTTTTTCCTTTGCATTTGTCTTTATTGATTGGTAATATATTTGCAGAACACTACTTGTAAACGTGATCAATCATTTTTTGTAATATTAAACAATAATACAGTGAAGTCACGTTCAAAGAAGCTTCAAGCAAATAATATATGATAAAAGAAAATGGAAGATCATTGATAATTAATATAAAACGCAGTGGACCTATGGTGAATCCTTGATGCACACCGGATGTAGCTATGAAATCGTTAGATGTGACACCATTATATGAGATATATAACCTCCGTTGATGTAGATATGATTTGAGAGTTGAAGCAAGCTATCACTAAAATTATACTGTCCTAATTTATATAGTAAACGACGTGATTTACTTTGTCAAATGCCTAAGAAAAGTGAGGATATACAGCATCAACTAATTAGTGTTCAGGGATCACTTTGGTACAAAACCATGTTGATTGAGAGAAATAAAAGCTTTTTCTTCATTAAGGATGTGGGCGTCCAGAGATATCTCGAAAACATCTCAATCTTAAACTAAATATTAAAATATCCTTACATTTAAAAATGTGTAGGTTTGTATTCCTATTCCAGTATTTATTATCTTGAATAGTAATGCTATTAAACTAGATCTGATACAGACAAGTTAAATTTAAAAATAGTGGGACAAATGTGCAAACATTTTCATCATACCTACCAAATACTTAAATCACATACCGTTAAAATACCTCTAAAATGTTGAATACTAATCGTCCCGTAACTATTACCATATATATTTCAAGCTCTCACCTCTACCTAAATATTTTTAGGCAAAACTTTATTTAAACAAAAACGTTTTTGTTGTTGTCCTCGAGGCCTATATTTAAAAATAAACAGGCAAGTGCTCAGAGATTAAATTACTTCAAGAAAATAAATAATACGAGTCCATATTTTTTGTGTACAAATTATGTTGTCAGCTTTGCTGCAATTAACATTTCATTATATTGACACCAATTATATCTGCTCTTATGTAATTTTTAATACGCGACCGATATTTTCATGCATTGATTTTATTCTTTTTTCTGCTGCAGCGCATTTCCTGCTGTGGACACGTTCCTGCAATTACCGGTATTTTCATTACGATTATTAATATAATTGTTATCAATTCAGTGAAAAACAATATTCCGGCTACTAACTGTCTTAACAGCTGCAATTATTTCTTTAAATGCGTATGCATTGTTAATATCTATCATTAATTTTCCTTGGCGCAACATTATAGTAGATAGAAGAATAGAAGATATTTTCTAAAACATTTATTATGTAAACGGACTGGACAAACCTTCCTGCATATTGAGAGTGGTGATACGGGTGGGGGCGTGATATTGATTTTATCAGGCTATTGACCAACCTAATTATTACCTAAGGAAATTGGAAATAATAAGCAGAGGTTGGCCAATAATATAGGAAAACCTCTGCTTATTATTATAACCTTTTGGTACCTATAAAAATTTGTGGTGTTAGCTTTATTAGTATTTTCATGGTTCTGAATTACACTTCTCCAAAAAACTAACCACGAGAGAATAACCAAAAGTTTGAAGTTAATTTGTCTAGACCTCTTGTCCGATTTCGTTGATTTTTTTTGTATGATAGCCTCTTTATTCAAGAATATTGTTACGGTGACTGTTCATTAATTGACTATATATATATATATATATATATATATATATATATATATATATATATATATATATATATATATATATATATATATATATATATATATATATATATATATATATATATATATATATATATATATATATATATATATATATATATATATATATATATATATATATATATATATATATATATATATATATATATATATATATATATATATATATATATATATATATATATGACATATATAGGGCCATATATATATGACCTATATATGGCCCTATATATATGGCACATATGGAACCACGTGTTTGTCTAAAATGTCTTGTATGTACCATGGAGCTGTAAGGCTTCCATTAATGACAAGTTTCGGGCGGCCGTTCAAAGAAATTCGTGCCCACACCATCACAGATCCGCCCCCCAAATAATGTTGTATTGGAGGCATTGCACTGACCATACCGTTCATTGGGACGTCTATATAAGTATACTCGGAGATGATTATCATTATTATAAAGACGGAATCAGGATTCATTCATCCAGTTAACATGTTCTGTGACAATATTTTGCCTAGACCTCCGGTGATTTCTATTTAAAGCTGGACCTCGAGCAGCAAGTCGCTGTCTGATGGTTTCGCCACTAATTTGTAAACCACGTACGAGAAGTACGAAGCTATATCTTCAAACTTTGCGCTATTACAAAACGTTGTCACACAGTTGACACTGTAAAATATCGGTCATTAATTGGGGTAGATACTCGATTTCTTCCCTGTCTCGGTCTGCGAACATGACTTCCAGTCTCTCTATATTTGTATCAAAATTGAAACACTTCTATGCCCCATATTAAATCGTTTTTTCTCTGATAACTTCAACCTAGTTCAACCAATACTAATGCTTCAGTACATTTTTCATCACTAAGATTTCGTACTTCACGTTCCATATTGACGAAAATATTGGAAAAATAAACACACTCGTTCCAAATGCTTCTTGACATTTAATCCACATGTCTCTTCTTTTTCAACACGCTTATATTAGCCTCACCTGTATGTATGCCTGTAACGGTTATGCATGTAACGTTATATTAAACTGGAGCTTTGCACACTTATCAAGGACCGATAACATTACAATAATTTGACTACTTTGTCCTAATGTCCTCACCTGGATCATGAAAAACCAGGATATTAAAGACATGTGTCTCACAGTGGCGCATTCGCGACAACATAGAATTTACTGAAAATTACACATTCATTAAATCGCGGACAAAAATTAATCTTTGTCATAGCAGAAAGTAAAACTAATAAACATATTCTTTAGTGAAAAAAATAGTTTAAAAAGCACCTTAAAGGAAAACCGAACTAAAAAGTAAAAAATAATGTTGAACTCAATATAATTAAATGCTAATTTACTAATTTACTAAGTTTAAAATAAGAGTAAAGTGGTAGACGAAAAATTATTTTATTTTAAAAAAGCGTTGCATGACATCAGTTGTTATAAATAGGTATTTCATTGATATCATGCACCCCACTCTTTTTTACAATAAAATAATTTTTTGTCAATCACTGTATTCTTATTTTAAACTTAGTTAAAAACATTTAATTATATTGACTAAAAATTGAGTTCAACAATATTTTTTACTTTTGAGTTTGGTCTCCCTTTAACGTGTTTTCAAAATTTTTTAAACTATAATTTATTCAAATTCCAAGCACGTCGCAATTTGTTACACCCTGTAATCATACTAAAAAAATCATCGAAATCAGACAAGAGTTCTAGACAAAAATTAACTGCAAACTTTCGGTTGTTTTTTTTCTGGTGCGTAAATTTTTTTGGAAGTGTTTAAAAAAGTACATACAAGATGTGTCATTTGATACATTTCCTTTGTAAATTTAGAACATTTTATCTCAAAAGATATGGAAACTGCTGGTGTAGGTACAATAATATCTTACGCGCTGTTTACAATACAATGGCAAAGATACTTTGTATCGATTCTAATTTGATGTGCCTAAAATACTCGTTGCCTTCAAAATCTAACTCAACTTGCGCTTGTTTTCTGTCAATAATACAACCAGTCTGGCAGCATTTTCAAACAATTTTATGCAGCATTTAATTATGGACTTGTAAAGAACTTGAATAGCTTTCAATACTATTAATTAGCTGGGCAAGACGGTTTCAATTTTAAATAAATGTTTGTTTTAGTAATAAGTTTATAAATATTTTATAGCTTAACAATAAAAACATTCATCATGTTATGGCTGCGCATATATAAATGTTAAAATATTATTCTATACCAATTACTTATTATAATTTAACACTTTCGGTTTCTTACGAGTTAATTTACTAGCAAGATATCCATAATTTATCTAAGTTTAGTCTATCTGAGCTTAGATCATAGATGGCTCACGTGGCACGTTAACATGTAATTTAATAATAGGCGATATCATCTACGAGGTTGGCTACGAGGGGTACGTGTGACTCGTTGCAGTCGAAATTTTATCCATTACAGGTTCGATTAATGTGTATATGTGTATATATATATATATATATGTGTATGTATATATAATAATGTTTTCCTATTATTTAGTATAGTACTTACTTACTGTTTTTGATTGTATTTTACATTCTTATATGTATAATTAATATTAGGTATATTATTTGTTATATACCAATTACGATGACGTATCTACCCGATGTAAATTGGCTTAAAGACTAATAAACTATCTATATATCTATCCATCTATCAATGTTGGAAACTGCTTATCTAATTACTGACTTCCTGGCCTCCATAACCTCTCTACGTCCACTTGAGTAAGTATTTATTCTCTTCTACCTGTTTTAATTGTGATTTTCTTCTAAAATTGTCCCCGATTAAATCCGTGTTTTTACCATTTTCTAGTTTTCTGGTAATTGTTTTATTTTATATTGATCACTAGATATTTTTACTGTTTTTGTAATGTTTATTTACCATTTTAATGTTTGTGGCACCATCATACTAAGTTTTTATTTTCACTATCATTGTTATTTTATCTCTTAACCTCAAACCTCAAAACTCAAACCTACTTTGAAAAATATAAAATGTAGTATATACGTGATAATTTTATATACCTAGGTTATTTTGACCACTGTTCATTGTTTTTTACTATAGATTTTATGAGAAAAATAATTCGTCGCTTATTATAGATTTGAGTTTTGGTTTCTCCATTGTGCAGATTGTTACTGAAATCTTGCAAGGATGGTACGCTACTGAATACATCTACTATTTTATTTCATAGCACGTACCAAAGAAAAAGCCAGCCAATTCGATTGGCCTGTTCGGACCTCGCTGATCGCTGTTTAACTGTCCCATTCACATAGTTAGCAATGGACGTCTTGTACGTTTTGTATTTTATATCATGGGCCAGTACGCCCAAATGATGTCACCTTGCTGCCGCTGATTTAGGCCAACAGCGTGCTGGTAAATATTTATTTAAACCATTACTTAATCATACCCCGAGAGCAAATAAAATTTTACGAACCCGATAACTTAATTGCCGACTTAAGAGTATCGGTAAACAAAATAAGATCATTCCTGACTTAAGCCGTTATCAGTAATTGCAGTAACGAAGTAGATATACCTCTGGTTTTCGCAATTACGATTTTTTATATTGCTGCGGTCGCTAAAAAAACCCTCTGCAACTAGGGCATAAGACCAACTGACCGCTTTATAGCCACTACAAGAAATGTGTATGAATACAAGTTTTACTAGAATTTTATTGAGCGATGTTATTAATGCCGTCAAGTTGTTATTACATATTTTCTTGTCACTGAATTTTTATCTACTGTTTAATGGGTATTACTATACCTAAGTTGTGACGACAACAAAGTTGCTTATGTATAATAATATTTGACAATGGACTTTTGTCTTTTACTTGTGGATTGTGAAATCCACAAGTAGGTACCTTCTAGCTCCCTCAATAGGGAACATGAATAAAATTCTAAATATAAAAATAATACTGAAAAACAGCGTAACATTGTAATAAACCGTGTGCTTCACAAAAAAACAAGATTTCTAATTCCGCGCGATCAGTATGAAGGATCTATACAGCGATAAAATTGACGCGGCCCGAAACGAGCTGTGACGTCATAGTCTACAATTTTCAGTAGGCGTTGCGCCGAATGAATTATGAAAACAAGCGGTCGAGTACTGGGATCTCCCGTAGCCGACCTAATCGGTCTCCTCGTCGTTTGTAAATTTTAGCATGTGGCGCCACGACTTTGAACCTGTTTGAAACGGTTCGTTCGCAGGCGAGATTTTAATAATTTATAACAAATTTATTATTGGAAATTAAGGCGTCATATTTTGCATATCTTATTTTACAATATGGTAGAACATTTTTATGCAATAAAAAAATAAGGGACTTTTCCCTATTGGAGGTTGAGAAGAAATTGAGACTTAGGCATTTTGTGGAAAAATCTTTAACATGTGTTTCGTGCCTTTGTGTTTTAATTATTGTACGCTCAGGAGAAAACAATTTTGAACGCCTGTAATCTGTAATCTGTAATTTGATAAGATTCCTGTTACAAATCGTAGTTTTCACCTAGACATTACCAGATAATTCATCGCCGTCTCTTCGCTGGGATATAGTTCTGGCTGGCTGACAGCTACTGTTTCACCGCACAACGTCTTAAATTTCTTATGGGTGTTTTCCTTTATTATTTGGTTTCGCTGCAATTGGTATGATAGTCCTTCATTGAAGGACCAGCCCCAGACCAAGGATTCTCAGGCTGGCTGCTTTCTTGGACAGTTGGTCAGCTTGGACAGTTGGTTCTTTATTGCCGTTGCATTGTGACCCAACATAGGCAGATGTTATTCATCTGACAGGCTCTCACAAGTGCTTGGTGATATTCCCATGTTGACCCTTTAGTTATTTTATAGTTTTTCAGGGCTAGCAGTGATTGTCTACTATCTGTGCAGATTCTGATTGTCTTGCCCGTTATTTCTCTGCGAGCAATCTCTTATGCGGCTATGGTTATACATGCGAGTTCTGTTTGTACTACATTGGCATTTATATCCATAGTCCAGTTGATCGGATTTCTGGAATAAATATCACAGCCTGCTCATTCCTTTGTCTGTGATCCGTCTGTGAAGACATAGTTTACACCTTACAACGCCGGTCCCATCTTCACCAGTAGTTTGTATGATGTAAGGTTTATCAAAGACAAGCCGAGGCGGAATACTATCTGCACATGCCTGTAAAAGAGGTACCTATCGTTTTGACAGCCTCCGTCCACATGAGGCTTCTGGTTTTGCCACAGCTTGCGTTTGTTAGTATGCCAACCGATTTGAGGCGAGTCATGGTAGTCAAAGCCACTTTTTCTAGATGTAGATCTAGCGGTGGAAGACACAGCATTACCTCAATTGCTCTCGTTGGTGTTGTTCGCATAGCTCCAGTTATGCTCAGACAGGCAACTCTTTGTACCTGGCATAGTTTGAGTTTTGCTGTTATTTGTTGACTTTTGGGCCACTAAACAACAGCTTCATAGGCCATCATTGGTCTTATAATAGCAGTGTATATCCACCAGACCACCCTGGGTTTCATTCCCCAGGTATTCCCTACGGTTCTGCGACACTACTCATACCATATGTAGGCCATATTTATTCTTCTTTCAAGATTCCAGTTTAGTTTAGCATCGAAGGTTACCCCCAGGTATTTCAACTGTGGTGCAAAATTTAATGCTGTGCTTAGAAGAACGGGTGCTCTCATTGGCTCCAGTTTTTGGATTGGCTTTTCCTTGGGGCCATTCTTAGGAACATTTTATGGCAGAGGGTTCCTTCGAATTTTCCATTAAGCAGTATCGTTAGGTCATCTGCGTATGCAATTGTGTAGAATCCTTCCATGTTGAGGTGGTTTAGGAGGCTGTGAAAAACCAGATTCCATAGCAGTCATGATAAAACACCTTCCTGCGGACAGCCTTTCGCAACCAGTCCTCTTATGACAGTGTCTCCTGCACTGATTTGTACTGTTCTTTTAGAGAGCATGTTGGATATCCACCTGTATACATCTTGGTTATGGTGCACAGGATTGTTAGTCAATGTTACATCCCTCAGATATCGCTCACATAGATCCTCTATCGTCTTCAGTAGAAATGAAGTTATGCTAATAGGACGGTATGCTTTTGGGGTGAATGCTTTGAGGGCGGGAGGGTCGGTTTTCGGGAATTATGCAAACGAGATAACGCAATACTAAATTTCACTCCCACTTCTTTTCTGGAATAAATAAAAAAAATATTGATGCTCGGTAAAAAATAATAAAGACCTAAGTTATAGCAAACTTAATTTCCAACAAGTTTGTATGTTATAGTTTATACGTTAAAATCAATAATAAACGAGATAATGAAATAATTAAATTTCAACCTCGCTTTCGGGGTCATTATCGAAAAATATCGATCCTGGGGTAAAAATAATGACGACCACAATAGTAGTAAATTCAACTCCAAACAACTTTGGTCATTACCAATTTTTGTGTGAAATTGAGAATAAATGAGTAATTCAATAAAGAAAAATTCACCCTTAAATTCAAGATGGCGGCTGAAATATGGTGGTGCGATTCCCAAAAATCAAAATGTAGACTACCAGTGACCCCCACTCCAATCCATGATTCGGATGATGGACATCACTTCAGCTTTTCCTATTAAAAATTCAATAAATACATATTTGTGTAGTTCTTACATTTTACATTTGTTTTAAAATTTGTGAATTGTGTTTTACATTTTGCCTGTGACAGGTGTATTAATAGTTTTTTTAAGCAACATATTTGTATATTTTATGCCTTGCCAAATATTGTTTGTAACCTTGGTCAAATAAATTGTTAAAAAAATATATGTGGTAGGTATATGTACATGTAAATATATAATATGTAGTATATACGTTATATGTGTAGTATATGTGTTCTGTAAACTTTAGTATATTGAAAAATGCTCCGCCTGAGCCCCCACTCCTCTCCGCATAGTAAGTCCCCTGGCTCCCCTTCTAATGATCAGATTTTGATCTAATTGGGCTAGAATTAATCGTTTGACAAAACAGGAAATTCGTTTTTTGCGCGCTAGGCGTTTGTTTGTAACGAAAAATATTCGCCAATGCCATCGTATAACGTATAAAGAAAAGAAGAAAAAATTAAGATTTTTTTAAGATCGGTCAATATTCATAGGTTATGGGTATTTTAAAATTTTCGTTTCTCCCCCTCTCCTAATTATCCCATCATACCCAGCATGTGGCCTCTTATTTCCTTCATAATAGCTCTTCCACAAAAAAATTGCTGCGCCTCCAACTCCACCTTTCCTCGATGAAAAACCAATTTGATTTTTCCTACATTTGCAACTACGATTGTCGATATCTCACGACCTAATTATCCAATTGCGTTCAGCTTTAAATGAGTATGTGTATTTTGTCGTACTCTTAATTTTTTGGATGAACTTTTTTTGTAAAGTCAAAAGACGCCGATATATGCATTAAAAAACCTCGTCTGCACAAACCATGCCAAAATAATGAACGACGATTGTGGAAAAATATTTAAATTTGAGTTGTCTGCTTTCGACTCATATTTCTCTACATATCCACTCCAGTATTATGTAATAACGATAATAATTTATTAGGCCTGAGTGGGTACATATTCCATAATAGACCGCTCGGTGACGCGTTTAATTAGAAATCTCCGGATATTTCTCGTACTCTTGGTCAGCGGGGTGCGAATGAAATAAATTTATGTCCGTTAGAGGAACTACAAGCAAGTAAGGCGCTTTCTTTTCGGAATTTACAACCAAATTAGGGGCCGGGATTATTAAAGCATGGCAGGTATGCTCGACCGAGAACAATACCGCAAATTTAATTAAACAATACAAAAAATCACGGCCGTAAAGATTCGTAGTGGTCGTAAAGTTGGTGGTTCATTCGAATTTCAAATTAGACATTTCGTGAATGCGATAGAATGTCATAAGTAACTAAAGCCACTGGTGAAACATCCAGGTGCGTCCGATTTTCAAGATGTTAGTGAAAACCCACATGGTTTATATAATTAGGTAGTTCATATAATTTGTTTATTTATATTATTCCATACGGTATATCGTAAAACACTTTTGCATATTTGATTTTATTCCATAAAATACCTTTTTCCTGTATTGAGGACCGCAACCAAATTTTTTCGCATTTAGATTGATAACGTACTATTTTACTAAATGCAAAATCGTTTACTAATGTGGCACGTTACTGCATAGAAATGTCACTTTAGTATACCGGGTGTCAACGAGATCACTTTCCGGCTGCTATTTTTTTGCGTCACATGTTATCAAGACAGTAAGTTTTCATCTTCAAAATACTCGAATTCTTTTTTTTTGCTTCAGTTTCAAATCCACTCATGAATACATCAGCAATGAAAGGCGATAACAGTTACCCATTGCGGTTCCTTCATGTTGTTTATAGAACTTGTCATTGAAACGGAAGCAATTTTGTTTCATACAAAGTTTTGTAAGGTTTATATATTCTTCTATTACTTCTTTTATATAGTTGTTTAACTCGAGTAAATCCTCAAGATAGTCTTAGGTCTGTGGAATTGGTACACTCGGAAATAATGAACAAACATCAAAGGAAATTTCACCCTCTTGCAATTGAATATGCTTGACCTTATCAATTATATCATTCGAATTTTTAACTGAAAAACTAGGCTGTGCAATGGGCAAACTTTAAAATTCAACCATTTTGATAAGTGGTAAGTCGGAGATCCAATAGACGATACTATTGGACGCACCGACTTCCCTGGCTTATGAATTTTTGGTAGACAATACAATCTAGGTACGGTAGGGTTAGATACACGTAACATGTTCTTAACAGATTGAGTAATAAGGTTGTTACATGATTTAAGGATTTTTTTTTATTTCAGTGGTCATTCTTGGTAAAGGGTTTCTAGTAAGTTCTTTATAAGGACCATTGTAATTACATCAAAGGATCCAGTCCTATCCAGTAATACTTTTTTATATATTCTATATTATTTGTTAGTTTACTCAACGACTCCTGATCGGTAAGTAATCACTAATATCGACCGCTAATTTGTGAATGTCTCTGATAAATTCAGTCTTGACAAATTCTATTAAATCTAGAAAATATGGTGGCAGCGGCTCGGCTCTCTGAAACCAAATAATAAAACGTTATTTGGTCATGCTAGCGTGATGACATCATGCTAGCGTGATGACATATAGATCCTATAGCTAGTTTCTTCAATTATTAATGGTGTATTTAACTGTTAAGATAATCCAAAAAAAATATCCTCTAAAATATGGAACACCACTGAAGGGTAAACACCTCCATTATAGTGTATTATCTACCTTCACTTCATAACAGGTGGTACTCACCCAGCGTCTGGTCCAGTGCTGGGGCCTGAGGCACGCCTAGCGTCTCCTTCACGCAACATATTAATTAAATGTTGTTAAACGCTCGGTCATGCCGTAATAATTTATACAGAAACTGATGGTTTATTTGCAAGGCGGTCATACACCCGGTTAGAGCGACTTCTCGTCCTGATTATAGAAAGTTCCTGCACTTGTTTCTTACAAATAATTAAAGGTGCTTTAGTTTCGTCATCTGATCTTGTTTTGTCAGTTTTTGCATTTAGTTATGCAAGCTGTAAACGATGCAAGTTGTTTGTTTTAATTTCAGTGGTATAGGGAATTGATCAGAGTTGTTAATATTTTTTACCTCATTTAGAATTGGTATATTTAATTACTGTATAGGTACAGATTGATGGTCATAATCTTGGCGATCAATACATAATGAAGTATTAACACCAACCCTTTGTGGAAACCCTGGGACCCGCAGAACCCAGGTTGAGAAAAATTGCATAGTCTACAATTTTGTGGTTATAATGGACTGTACAATTTCATTATTATTCCTCATTACTTCGCTCTGCGGAATGGACTATTCATGTCTTATCAGTCCTTGTCAAAATAATGCAGAAAATAAGTATGCGTTTTATATCCGTTGTAGTATAATATCGTGGAATGAAATGCCAAGGCGTATTTCACCGGAGTAAAATCATAAATCGACAAGTAAGTGAATGTTGTTGGAAACCTTTTGAATTAAGCGGCGACGCGACGGAACAAAGATTCATTAGTTTTTTGTGGTCACCGTGTCAATTTATCTTTTATAGATGGCATAAGATGTATTCTAGATGGGCCATAAATATTAGTTGGTAGCATTCCTGAATGGGCAGCGGGCTGTTCCTGCATGTTGCCCGTCAGTCGGCCGTAATGAATGAGGACCTGATCCTGAACATGAACAGACGCCGAAAGAAACCATGGAGGTACTACAGTAGCCTCTGGATACACTGCGTGGGTTGTCCGCCGGAAACCTGCTCTCGATAAAGTAACATCAAAGATAGTCTATGACTTGCTGCGTGTATCAGATTGTCATCTGTAAAATGTCGATATTTTAAGAACGTCTTATAACAATGAATGGTCAAAATATCTAGTAAGATTATGACGTTATCAAGACGTCACAGTGGCCTGCAGAAAACGTACCTTGTAGAATATATAGCTAGACGTATACAAGGTGTTCTGATATATTATAATGGTAGGCGCACCATAAAAAAATAATGGTGTTCTTATATTTGCTGCTAGCAAAACACCTGATAAGTAAGTGCAAAAGTAGTCTTCAATAAATAGCAAAAAGCTGAGTAAAAAAGTACTCGTATAAATATAAAAATATATTACGAGTCAGATAATAAAATATAACTTTATGAATACCTACTACATTTATAGTATTTTTTTTATGAAACAGAAACACAAATACTTTTCGTTGCAGTAACGTACATGTCTCAATGACATCAACCACTTTCCCATTGAGAATTGAAGTTAGCTACCTACTAACAATATCAAAACAGTAGTTATTACTTAAAAAACAGAATTCTGAAAGTTGAGAAAAAAAATTGCTCTTCTGTAATAACATTGAATTACAAAATACAGGCATTACATATGAAAAAAACATAAGAAATAAATAAACGTAAAACTACATTATCATTTATAATTTTCTTTTTTCCCACTTGTGTTACCGCAACTTTGCACTAAACACTTTGTCATATTTAATACCACATCCACACTAGAAATTCGGCTCGAACTATAAACAAATAGGTTATGAGAGTTATGATATTGAATGTAATTACAGAACGGTTGTCGAT
>CAXKVY010012002.1:0-23753 GCA_964058915.1 Tetropium fuscum
GAGGCTTTGCTCGTTATTGCGTTATCAGTTTGACAGCATTTTTCTTTTGCGCAAGACCTGTTACCATGATTTTAAGTGTGGAAAATTGCGCAAAATCTGTTACTCTTGTTGAAGATCGTCGTAATTATGAATATGTTACAAGAATCCTTCATCTTCATCGCTCTGCCATCAAAGAGTAGTCGAACTTTTTAGACAAACTGGCAGAAATAAGCGTAAAGCGGGTATTGGCAGAAAACGAAAAACTACTGTTATTGATGACAGATTTCTTCACGTACAAACTTTGCGGTACCGTCACTTAACGTCAGTAAAGTCAAGAAATCAACTCCAGGAGGCCCGTGGTATAAAATATTAGTGTGGGGACAGTTCGCAGAAGAGTCAAAGACTTTGGTTTGAAAGCTTGCATGCCAGCAACTGGACCCAAATTGCTTCCGAATCACCGCGTAGCTAGACTGCAATTTGCCAATGAACATTTGCATTGGAACTTACGGCAATGGAACAATGTTTTTTTTTAGTGACAAATCCAGATTCTGCTTACATTCTCCAGATGGACGGAAGAGAGTATGGAGAGTGGAAATTACAGAGTGTACGTTCAGTCCCCGCTTGAGCTATGGAGGAGGTTCAGTAATGGTGTGGGCAGGAATAACCCGAGATGCCTGCACTGAGTTAGTGGTCATCGATAGATTCTTGACGGCGTCGGCGCACCGATATATTGAGCAGATATTAACCAATTACGTTGTACATTTTAGTGGATTTATCGGCGATTGCTTAATCCTAATGCAGGATAATACGCCACATACAGCAATGTGTGTCACACGATACCACCTCGCAGAAGTTGATATTAACAAAAGGCAGGCGACAGCAGAAACAAAAAATATCCAGAAAAGTAAGTAGAATGTAAATTTAATGTTCAATACAGGGTGTTCCATTAAAAATATCGAAGTAATTTGAGCCTGAAAATCACTTTTCGTAGTACTTCCGGTACAACTGGAAATGAAAATTTAAAGACTTTATCAAATGTAACTCCCCAAAAAACTTAAATAACCGTAACAGATTTGTTCCTACATTCATTTGTTTTATGTGAAAATGAAGTAATTTATCATTGATATAACATTTTCAACCGCCATTTTCTCGAAAACTCAAAGATAGATATAGGTTATGCTACATGTTTTGGACCTAGAATTTTCTGGGCAATCTAAATGTCTAATAATATATAGGGTGATCCATTAAAAATAACAAAGTTTATACTGTTTCCGGTTAAACCGGAAATGGAAATCAGATCTTGAAGCAATCAAACTGTGCACCGTTGTCAACCATACAACCTCCGAAAATTTTAAATCGATATATTTTTTACAAGGAAGTTATAGACTGGCTAGTAATATCGTAGGCACCCGGTATATATATATATATATATATATATATATATATATATATATATATATATATATATATATATATATATATATATATATATATATATATATATTTATTTATATATATATATATATATATATATATATATATATATATATATATATATATATATATATATATATATATATATATATATATATATATATATATATATATATATATATATATATATATATACAGGGTGAGTCAGTTTTTTGTAGACAAACTTTAATAGGGGATAGAACGCACGTTTTTAAAAAGAAAAGTGCCTATAAATATATGGCCGATCTAGCTTCCTAAGGAAGATACAAGGTGTTAAAGTTTCAATTTTTTTTACATTAATGTGTAATATTTTCTGAACGGAATGATTCACTAAATATTTTACACATATCTTAACCTGCATAGGATCAACATGTTGTATTGTTCCTGTCGAAAATACTATAGTGGATGTTACTTTTTTCGGGTACTTCGGATATTCTGCATAACGGAACTTTTTTTCCTACGCCACTGACATTATCTGATACATATTTCTTCAAAATAACGGCCCCTTAGTAACAATTTTGATCTCTTGTAATTTTGCTCTAACTACGACAGTTTTAGAGATATTGGCCGTTGTTTCTCTGACAGTGTAATGTCGTTATTATATTTTTTTTCTCGAATTTTCTTTATGACTTATAAACGAACGCTTAGATTTTTTCATGTTTGGGGGATAATGCCTATTAATTAAGGTGCATAAAACAAGCGGTAAGAATGTTCAAAAACTTGCAAAGTGGCGCCCATATCATTTTCAACCTGTTCAAGGTTTATGTCCAGGTGACGCTGAACGAAGACTTACTTATTGTAGGTGGGTTCTTAACTCCATTCAAAATAATAGGGATTTCTTATCCAATATACTGTGGACTGATGAATCTTGTTTTACTCGTCGTGGTATAGTAAATTTTCACAATCTGCATGTATGGGCACATGAAAACCCACATGCCATTCGACCACGAAGTTTTCAACATGAATTTAGTACAAATGTCTGGATTGGAATTTACGGCAACCACGTGTTTGGACCTTATTTCTTGCCACAACGTGTAAATTCAGAAAATTTCCTACAATTTTTAGAAGAACACCATGGTAATATATGGGAAGTCATTCCTTTGAATTTAAGAAGACAGTCTTGGATTCAACTTGATGGGTGCCCGGCCCATTATGGCAGAAATGTAAGAAATTGGCTAAACAATAACTATCCAGGGAGGTGGATAGGTCGTGGAGGTCCAGTGGCGTGGCCTCCCAGATCCCCCGATTTAACACCACTTGACTTTTTTGTGTGGGGATTCATTAAGGAAATAGTGTATACCACTCCGGTTAATACACTTGAGGAACTTCAAAATCGCATTAGAGATGCTTGCAATGAAATAAGGGTGCATCATTTAGTTAACTTAAGACGTTCTATGATACGTCGCAGTGAAATGTGTATTGAGAAGAACGGTTTACAGTTTGTTATTTGTAATTGTTATTTATTCCACAATTATTATTGTTAATTAAATATTGCTATAAATTCAAAAATGTTTATATCTCCATAAACATTAACATCAATGTTCATCTAATGTTTTTTTTGTAATTGTAATTACTTGGAAAGAGATAAAGAGATTTCGGCTTTTTAGAATCCTTAACAAACCATATTTAGGTAGGTTTCGTTGAAAGAATTAAATATTTAGCCGATAATTATTATTGCTAATAAATAAATTACTTAATTTAGTACCACATCAAACACTAAAAATCAAAATAACTAGGAAACGCACAGGAATTTCGAAACAGAAGAAGGGACATTATTTTTGTTAAACTGTATGTAGATAATGAAAATAACAGTTTTTTTTAAATAGTCTTTGGCGTAGAAGTTCTGGTTATGAAAGGGGTGGAGCACCCCTTCCACCCCGCCACTGTGCAAGTTTTTGAACATTCTTACCGCTTGTTTTATGCGCCTTAGTTAATAGGCATTATCCCCCAAACATGAAAAAATCTAAGCGTTCGTTTATAAGTCATAAAGAAAATTCGAGAAAAAAAAATTATAATAACGACATTACACTGTCAGAGAAACAACGGCCAATATCTCGAAAACTGTCATAGTTAGAGCAAAATTACAAGAGATCAAAATTGTTACTAAGGGGCCGTTATTTTAGAAATATGTATAATATGAAATATATATGTATAATATGAAATATGTCAGATAATGTCAGTGGCGTACGAAAAAAAAGTTCTATTATGCAGAATAGTCGAAGTACCCGAAAAAAGTAACATCCACTATAGTATTTTCGACAGGAACAATACAACATGTTGATCCTATGCAGGTTAAGATATGTGTAAAATATTTAGTGAATATATCATTCCGGTCAGAAAATATTACACATTAATGTAAAAAAAAATTAAATTTTAACACCCTGTATCTTCCTTAGGAAGCTAGATCGGCCATATTATTTTAAATTTAATATAAAACATTAGTCGTTTGCTTCTAATGAATGTATGTCGTTGACTGTCATGGTAATTATTTTGTACCATAAGACGTCTATGTCTGTAGCAAAGAAATGTATCGTTCGGTTTATAATTAAAATAAACTTTTTCCTTGGTTTATACTCATAAACAAACGTCTAAAACAAACACACAGGCCAAATGAAATTAAAATTTGTTTTATGGCATACGTGAATGGAAATTAACATTGCTGTTAATTATCTATATGGGTATATGCATAAATAATATCAAGCAACGCAAGCATGCAATGTGACCGAATCGAATGGCGTAATAAAGTCTATAATGAAATTGGGCCCAAAGAAATGAAAATGTCTCTAAAATGCATGCAATTTTTAGTGACGGCCGACCCCTCACTCTAAATCACAAAACATGTTCAGCAGACAACTGTTTTTTATGTGAACTAGGTAAATATAAACTGAAAGTCTCTAGGATCAAAGTTACGATTTACTCGAGAACGTATGTAAATTGTGGGTTAATGATGGGTTTAATCACGCCCTAATATAAACATAAGGCGAACGTGAACACATTACATCGGGCAATTTGGTTAAATGTGTAGGCGTGAGCGAAATTATTTACATTTTTTCGTAACTAAAAATAGAATAATTAATATAGAAATTGTTCTGTTGTTCACATGATATTTTCATGGATGCGCCATCAACACCATGAACTTTATTTTTTATCTATGCTTACTCTTACTGGGTATCTACGTTCTTACCAAATATTGTATATAGATATATGCAAATCAACGGCTGGAAATATTAACTTTCAATAAATCTTAATTTATATAGAGGATTGTTACTGAATTTTCAATTAAATATTGTTTATGTTATATAGGGTATTACTTAATAGATGCGGAAGATTTTAAGAGGTGAATTTTCAACAAAAATTAAGGGCTCATATTTTTTTTCCAAATTCCAAAATGCGGGGGAAAGTGTTTTTATTTATTTTCTCCACTATGGAGGAATTTACAAAACGAAAATTTCGCGGACAACTTGCACTGATAAAATTAATAAAATGAAAATGAGTTTGTGTAACCCTGATTTTTTTTTTGAGCAAACTATGAATTTTGCGAGGAGAACTCAAGACACAAAAAAGTTCCAGCTTGAAGCCATATTTGCATATACAATTTTTAAATAAAGGAATATGGACGAGTGAAAATGTTCTGGTGAAATATCAATATGTCAGGGTTACAAAAACGGTCATGTTGCACAGGCCTACAGGTGTTTTGGTGCCGGAGTATTTGGAGTTGATTTCATATGTATTTGATGCCCTGAATTCATATATGGCATTAGTTTTTGTCTAGAAGCTCAATTTCTTAAGATATACCATTTTAGTGCAATATACGTTACACTATTTTAAGTTCATTTCTCAAATAAAAAACTAAACACGGAATTTTTATTATTATATTATCCAAATACAAATTATTATATTATACAAATATAAAGATGACGTAAAAAGTCATTGATAAAAACCAACTAGTCACTGAACACTTCGGAAGCCTTTTCCATGACATCCTTGAAAGTATGTTGAAACAGTCCCTTGTTAAACTCCAGCAGAAAGAAATCTGTCATCGTGTGCGTATCCTATCTTCCTTGGTAGCGGGCCTCTATAGTTTTAATATGTTAGTGACATCTTTCACCTTGTTCCTCACTGGTGTCTCCTAAATTTTCAGGAAAACTGTACCTTAATACTCATATTACACCCAAGGGATTTGAAAGGATTTCAGCTTTGAGTTTGCACAGAAAATTTCCGACAACTGCAACAGATGATGTCCAGGCTTTTCGCTCAACCTCATTCATCGAATTTACGCAGGCAGGATCCTTAATGAATTGTCTTATTTGTGGGCCCTCAAATACTCCTGCTTTATTTTTTTTCCGTACTCAACTGAGGCATTTTTTCCCCTATATATGCAAAGCATGATCCGTCCTTATCAAGAGCCTTTACAAACTGCTTCATAAGGCCCAGCTTGATATGTACTGGAGGAAAGATGATTTTCTCTCGTTGAGCTAAAGGGTCGTTAATGACATTCTTTATCCCAACTTCCACGTTTTCTCTGTTAGGCCACTCTTTTCTAAACAGTGGTGTGTTTTGTCTCTGCTATCCCAGAGACAGAAGAAGCAAGGATATTTGGTGTAGCCACTCTGCTGTCCAAGGAGAAAGTTTACCATTTCCAAGTCCACACAAATCACCCATGCATGTTCATGATACTTTATCTTCTCCGGGACAAATGTTGTCTATTATTCTTTTCGTTGAGTGACCAATTGGTATTGAACCATATTTGTTCCCATTGTGTAGAAGGACACGTTTCAAGCTTTCAACTTCAAGCTTTGAGTTGTCATTAAATAGGCGCCAATCATCTGGAGAATTGTCAGGAGGGCCATTTTGTTCCAGTCCTCTAATGTTGTGACAAAATACAAGATTGTCTTCTTCAGAAAATAAGGGTAGCAGATCCTTTTCTCTTGTACGGTAAAAGATAATTTTGGTTTCTTCATCCAGAAAATTTTTCTTCTTCAACCTGGAAGCCAGTATTCAGAAGCTTCTTTTGACATGTTCAGATCTCTGACGAGGTCAATTGGTGACATCCCGTCATAATGACCTTCATTAGCATCATAAGCGTGATCATTAGAGGGACAACAATTGTCCTCACAGAGGACAAATATAGCTAAAATCAATTCTAAAATTCTAGGCTCTAAAATTTTTTTTGTAGGCTTGTTATTGGTGCCAAATTTTAGTCTTCTAAATTCTTCCATGATGGAGAAAATAAATAGAAGCTATTTTTTCACCACAACTTTAGAGGGCTGTAACTTGGAGGAAGAGGTTTCGGAATATAATTTATATGAAAGACCTCTTTCGGTAAGTTTTATTGAAAATTCACCTCATAAAATCATATGAATACGTTGTATATTCAACAAACACTTGATTATAATAAATGCTTACGCCATACATTGTCTCGCTAATGAAATGGCACCACTAACAACCTCATAAAATGAGACTAAACGATTATTGAAGGAGATGTACGGGAACGATACTGCCACGTACGCGAGTTTCCGAGTAGCCGAGGGTCGGGAGGACGTGGAAGACAACGAACATCCGGGACGCACAGCGACTTCAAGAACCGATTAAAACGTTGACAAGTGCAATTAAATTATACGCAAAATCACCGTCTGAGTATTGGAATGATTGTAGACAGGGTTGGCCTCGACAAAGAGACTGTTAGATAAGTATGACTTCATGACTGCTAGAATACGACGAAAGTGCGCAAAAAAGGTATCCAAAAACCTAAAACATATTCAGTACTAAGAAAAACCTTGAGAAAACTACTCCAAAATGAAGGCGATTCTTATCGTTTTCTTCGACACAATGGGTCATCATGGTTGAGCGATCAAATGGTTAATCCGAAGCATTAGATCCAAGTGATTATGTGTGTGAACAAATGAATCATACTGGATTTCGGTTCTACACAATCTCCAGTCTGCTTGCTCTGTTAGTGCGTTCGCATCACTCACGGGAATATTGTCGGAGAGTTACGTTTTTCGTTATGCGCTCTAAATTAAAATAATAAAAAATAATTACTCTTGACACCAAATCAAGTTGAAAAATTTACAACATTTACAATTTATATATATATATATATATATATATATATATATATATATATATATATATATATATATATATATATATATATATATATATATATATATATATATATATATATATATATATATATATATATAAGAAATGATAAAAATCTGTACCTTGTAGTTCTGAAGCAATCACTCACAATACCGAAAATATAACTGCTAGTTATCAAATTATGCGAACAACGTAAAATGAAACGGTCAAAGATAACTCTTCTGGCGTGGCGTGGCTTATTTATAAATTCTTCCCTTCCATTTCGGCTCGCGGCGTATACACGTGGTTTCACTACCGAAGAACATGGTATAGGTATCTTGCGGTTTATTCTAAATATTTGAAATAGAACGGAACGGAATTTATTTACAAAGTAGAAATTCCAGTATTTTCAATCTTCCAAACAAGCTTAAAATTTCGATCTGATATAAAACTTTTATGAACCATGTGTCAAAAGTGATTCACACAATCACTTTTTAGATAATTTACAGGTGATATAATAATTGAAATCACTAGCAAATAATTAATACCTTATCTAAGTACCTATTTATATTATGCACCAACAAGTAAAAACATAAATCTATATTAGCAAATATTCAAATTCTATTTTCGAAATGTAGCCAGTCTTTATCTGTCTAGTATCTACTTATTACAAATCGTTATCGGCTTTTGATGCAATTGCATTAATATATCTACGTAAAATACTACTTCGGTTCTATGAATGTACACTCATGGGCATGGAATTTTGATCTCCTAAATATATCTAGTTCCTGTTTCTTATTTATTTTCGTTGGTGTAAAGTATCGTTAATTATGACAAAACTGTCCCAACTGTCAGACATAACATACTAATTTTATCTAAGGCAAGAAGTTGAGGAAAACTCTACTGTTTGCGAGGCTGATGTTCTGTGTTGGTTGTATTGATACTAGATAAAAATAATTGTCTTAAATTTTATATTAATTTAATAATGTAATTACTACCTAACCTATAAATTTAAAAAAGATAACAAAATAACAATAATAATTAATAGTTGTTATTAAGTGATACAAATAGTGATAAAAATAGGAACAATAAGAAATATGATATATGAAAACAATATACAAAAATTAAGATAATTTAAATTATGCAAAAACGGTGCTCATTAAAAGTAAAAGCACGCACTGCATGACTACCATGACGAAAAGCATGCACTGCATGACTACCACAGTATCCTACTGCGGTAGTCAGTATGCTATAGTGCTTTCGTTTGATATGCAAACTAATGCGGTGCTCAGTGGCACACGCATATAAATTTCTTTCTTTTATTTTAAATTATTATTGGCTAAATTGAACACTAAGTTGTACACGCAGAATGCAGCATTTTTTTCAATATATTTTAAATACATCCAAAACTAAATATTTTTTTGGCTTATATATGCTTATATAGAGCGCGCTGGAAAATGGTCAAAATATAGAAAACTGACAAAATGGATACACATTGAAAAAAAATTGTTCATGATATCGATGTAGTCGATTTATTGACCTATATTTCATTAATACGATGTAGTGATTTATTCATACAACGCACAGTACTTATTGATTAATAAACACATTTGTTATTGTAATGCATAGGTATTAATCATTACGATAAAAAAATGTACATTAATTGATGTACAATATTTATTAATACAATAATTTTATTATTCGTTCAATAAACTTTACATCAAGTTCATTAAAGCAAACATCAATTTCCTCAAAATAATTCAATGAAATATTTTCGTTATGTTGATAAATCCATACATTAAACAATAAATTGACATACATTGTATTGATGTAACGATTTATTAAATTCACAACTTGGAAAATATGTAGATAATACATTGTTTTAAATAAAGGTGTTCGTTGATTTGAAGTATGATATACATAATATTAATGTAACAAGTTATTAATTATAACATCAATGTATCTATTAATTGTATCAATGTAAGCTTACATTATATTGATTTAATAAATTGTCAGTGTTAGGATCGATGTATCGATTAAATATATCAATGTATGCATTCATTATATTCACAAATCTTTTCTATTATGTATAGGGTAGAGGGTCATATGCCGCCATCATGATACTAAGAGTACAAGATATGATCACTTGGGAAACGCGTTTTGAACAAACTTGCGCATGACGTCACCCCGTGACAAAAATGTATGGCGAATATACATTAGTTTATTTTATATAATTAATTATCAAAACCGTCACAAAATAACTAATAATATTCACATTTCCTATAAACATACGCGCCAATTTAGCTTCGGTTATTTTTTATTCTCTTTCCGTGTTGTGTTGCTGTTCTGCGATTTTGGAGATCTCAGATGTTGTTTGTTTGGTTTTTGGATTTTTTAGTGTTAAATTTATATTGCTGATTAAATGTGTACAATAATTATTATTCGTACACAGTTTCTTTACTATTATATCAATTTCGCATGTACACACAACCGCACGAAAGGTAAGTTTTGACATAACCACAACCTAAGTTTTATTTGGCATCTTTAGCCTTTAGCTAAGATTTTCTTTTATAACGTATATATTTCATACTCTTAATTATTTAATAATATAATTATGTGATCCATAAATAAAGAAAAAAGTAAAAGGCAAAGACGTGAAGGTACAGCATTATCTTTCAACTTCCACTTATTTTTGGGCAATTGCAATAATTTTTCTTTAATATGAAAATCATGATCAGAAAAATGCCTCGAACATATTCTAGCATTTTTAATATTAAAATCATGCGTTTGGTGGCACTTTTGCACCCATAATTTGCAAATCTCTGCTGCAGTTGGAAAACTAAAGTATCGATATGTACTGGAAGAATTTTTACTTTTTTTATTATTGTTACTGGTACAAACCTTCATTGCACAGTAAACCATTGTTTATCACAATCACAACTGACCAAAATAATTAAAATAACGTATATAACTTATAAAATAATGTATTTTAAAGATGTGTCAAATTTCAATATTTGAAATTTGTCACGGAATGACGTCAGTAGAGGGAGAGAGATAGGGGATCGCATGCGCGTTAGCATATCTTGTAGTCTTAGTATCATGTGCCGCCATACCATACCATAACATCATCAGCAGGTTGATGCTTGTTATATGCATTACACCGTATACTGTTTATAAGAGTTAGGTTATTGCAAACAGTGCATGTGTCGGGACAGCGAATTTGTGAAAATAGGTAAGAATATTTATATATTTTTTACTTTAGATTTTTCTCCAGTTCTAATTTGTACAAGATATACAATATTGCATCATTATTTTAATAATACTAACATTATTTAAAACAAATTTTATTTTTAACATTTTTTTAGTTTTTCTGATGTAAATGGTACTTTACTCTTAAGACAACTTTTTTTTATTTTCTAGGCATCATTCTAGTAATCATTTTCTAGGCATCATTCTAGGTATCATTCTAGTAATATCATATCGACATGTTGACTATGGGCAATGAATTTTCAGGATAAGTATTTTTTTAAGAATGACTCGAAAAAATTAAAAAAATGGTCCATTAGGTACGTCATAGGTATAGTTAAGTCCATCCGGGGGCACACTATATGCATTTTAATATGATGTATTTCAGATATGCATTTTAGATTTTATATTTTGTACAGATCGACATGGATTACAACGTGGCTTTCAAAAATGGAGATGGTCTTCTCAATGGTTGGCCTCATTACTATGAAAATCTGATTAAATTTCTGTCCATCAAAAATAATCTGAGAGAAAAAACATTGAAAGCTTTGGTAGAGCGTATAAAAACACCAGATGAATCTAACGAAAGTAAGTTTTAGCAGTATCTACCGATCTTATGTTAAAACTGTTTCAAATGCCTATTTCAGATTCCCGAAATGGAGCGCTACTCCTGGCCCTACATGGTTTCTTTGTGCCAACAAATAAAATTGTTAAAAAATATGCTAATGGAAAAAACAACACAACAAAGTTCACAATAAAGGATTCAATAGACTCCTTTATTTTCCAGAATATGCAAGAAGCAGAGGATCGGCTAAACCATTGAAATAAATGTGAAACCAGCTTTCAGCCTTTCGTTTAGTGTATTGGAAAATATTGCTTCCAAATACAAGAGATATTTTTGTATTTTGACAATATATGATTTAAATTTTTCAATCTTCTTAGAGCAGTGGATATATGCTTCAAAGCAATTTATTTATTTAATATAGATTTTCCGACAGAGTCGATAATATTTTATACCTTTATACAAAGCTTCTTTTATAAATTGAAACCTTATCAAAGCTATCATAAAGTTTTAGTTTTAAGTGAATTTCTGAAAAATGAGAGTTATGAATAATAATTATCAATAATTAAAACAAATTTTACATTTATTTGCTTTTTATTTGTGTATATTTTGTTATAAAAGTCAAATACCTTTTTTATGTTTTCTGCAACCTTCTGAAGTGTATCGGTCTATATTTGAGACATCCTGTAGGTAGGTAAAATAAAAAAATTGATGAATATTATGTTATTAAGGCAATAACTAAGATTCATCATGTCAATGTATACTTGTACATTGAATCAACGAATGACGTTAAATTATAATAACGAACAAATTCATCGGAACCATGTACTATTACCTTAACTCAATAACTAAGTTCTCATCATATTTATGTACGAATACCTTGACCTACTAAATGATGTTTATTGAATAAATATATGATTTTATTAGAATAATGTATAAGTACATCAAACGAGTAACTGACGCTAATTACATCAATGAATAAATTTATTGAAATAATGTATACGTTTATAAATGATTTATTGAATAAGTCAAAAAAAGTTTATTTTAAATACTACCAATTTTTGTTTATTTAATGTACGATTTATTGTTTAATGTAAATGAACATCAATCTATGTAAAACTATACATTGGCTCAATAAAATCGTACATCGGCTGAATTTCAATTAACTTGATTATTAACACAATGTACTGTTTTATTGTATTTACAGACATTTTTGGTTCTGTGCACGTTTGTGTCCACGTTGTGTCCACGCATGTTGATCATGTATGCTTTCACAGTTTTAAAAATAAAGAAAATATCTCAGACAAATGAATAAAATAAACTTATAATTGCACTACAAATTCATACATGAAAGAGTACGTAGTCTAAGGAATAGGGAAATTTATAGAATAAATGAAAATAAATGTGTGTACAATAAAAAAAATAGAAGCAGTAGTAGCTACAACTTGTAGGTGGAGGCTTCATGTGACTGTACAGCTTCAGGCAGGCATCAGTTCGCTGAAAAGTACAAATAGTATTAGATGGATTCATTGAGTTGTAGTGTTGGTAAGGAATTTTCCGATTGTTTCTGTACCGTACCTATTTAGTTTTGCAAAAGGCAAATTTAAATACCTTCGGTATCAGGGAAAACGTCACCCTCGTCTTCAGTCGTTACCCTAGTTTGTTTATCTTGTTCCCTTTTATTCACTCTGAGAGGAACATAGTCATCTGTAAAGAACAGATAGGATGGAATTATAATAGATTACTAAAGTTATTGAATATTAAACATGAATGATTCCTTAATATGTACCAATAATAGCTACTACTGCTTCTTGCTTTTTATTTACAGTACAGGCTTTTTTTTTTTTGTTTTTTTTTAAATAAATTTCCCTATTCCTTAGACAACGTACTTTTTCATGTATGAATTTGTCCCCACAAAATCCCCTAATATTAAGAGTTATAATTCCAGCTATAACTAATCCCAAATAATTAAGACTTAAAAATTTAAAATTCCCCTTCAATAAATAATACGTTAAACGAAACCTAATTTGTCCTAATATTTTCCTAAACCTAATATTTTCTTTATTTTCAAAATTGTGAGAGCATACATGGTTAACATGGGCTGTATCCACGGAAGTCGGACGTAAAGTGCCATAAAATCGCATTCGGTCACTCTTTTAAATGTTGACCATTTTCGAGCGCGCTCTAGCGGCGGAACGATCAGCCTTAGAAGAAATAAAATGCGTGAAATTGTAATGTAGGAAATTGTGAAATCTGCTTTAATTTTGTATTGAATGGTCTTTTCGATAAGACGCATAGTTTTTGAGGTACTTATAGGCAAGAAACCGAAAAAAGTGCAATTTTTATGTTTTTTTGCAAAAAAGGGGGGTTACGGGAAAAATTTCTGGCAAAGTTCAGATTTATGTTCAGCGACCCAAAAAGCAAAGGGTGAGAAAACTTTTCCCTATTTGCCTTTCGTTTTCTTAATATACTTAGCCTAATTTAGCATAGAAGGAACTAAATTTCTACAATCCTATGTATGTATTTGGAAATCGAAATTCCACGTCTCTATTTGCAGACTTAATGTTCCGCTATCTTACAGTATGCACTGGGCAATTATCCTGTTGGAGGATAAAATTCTGTTGCGGAAATCAGTTGTAACAGACAACATTTGGAATCCGACGTTCTTCTATTGTGATTTGTTTCATCATGGAGTATGGACAAACGATTCTGTATACTCATCTGTGGTTTGTGGATGTAATAAAATGCAGACAGGGATCTCTTGAATAGTTGTTTTCTGCATCCCAAACAATTAAAGTCACTATTTATTAATACTATTTAAATCGTAACTAATTACTGTGCCCTCACTGCCATTTAGTGTCATTGAGTTCGTTGACTTTTTCGTCGATATTGTTGTGTTTGGTATGTTTATAGATTATTATTTAACATTATTTCACATTTTTTTTCAACAATACGTCGTGTTATTATAGTTTTTTTATAATTTTTTATTATAGTTAATTTTTATTGTTGAAGGTGTATATTTGTAGGTTATATTAAAAGTTCGGTAAGCTGAAGCATTGTTTATGCGTGTTTTACGTTTTATTAATAAAAATCTTCCTAATTCTGCCCTTGCTAAATATTAGTGTGTATTATGTTGTTAACATGGGGTTGTAAAAGAAATAACAACCAAGTTAATACTGTTAATAGGTCCCACCGAAGATACAACTTAAATAATAGCACACCAAAAATGTGATAGTAGACAATAGCTATTTATGTAACCAGTTATAAAATTGTGATTTTCTGTAACGACTGATATTCGAGACGAGCAAAGTGAGGTCCTTCGAGGTTACGCGAGTTACTTACATAAAAACATGACTTTACAAACATGAGATTTCCTAACTCACCTCAAGACATTTTAGACGACTACGTGTTGCTATAGCAGCGGAGGTAATAGTTATTTATTTATCAAATCAGTAAAGTGATTCTTTATTACGAGACGGAAGATACTTTATTTTCAACCACATAAGTAATAATGACATTGCTGACTTTAAAATTTTGGCGTCACATTATACTGTTTCTACTTCCCGTCCCGACTTCCCTGCTCGATTTCCCGTCCTGACTTCACTGCTCGATTTCTCTGCTCATATAAGGATTAATCCCTGAATTTAATTTATGTAATGTAAAACTAATGGATATTATTATAAAAGTAAAACAAAAATCTATGTAGGTATGTATTTCTTGAAAACTAATTCCTATTTATTTAAAGCAAACAAAATCAAACTATTTTTATTTGTAATAATGTTTAATACTGACAATTATTTGTTAAAATTACTAACGAAATTGGTATTATTATAAGCATTGATCGAAATTTTAAGCCCTTCTAAAGGTCTCTATTTTCGGGAGCTTCAAAAAGGAAACCACTTTTCGGAAAAGCTGTTATTGAATGATACCTTAAAACTTGATTGCATAGCTTGCCATGCCTCCACTGCACAAAAGATTTTTGGTTTGAACAGATTTACACAAATCAATGTATTTTTTAACCGTCTTGACCCAAAGCGGTCCTGTAATCATAAAAGATCTACTTCTAGTTCAGGAGTTCGTCACTTCCTTTACCTCTGATATTTTTGCCAATCAAAAACATGATATATATTATTTGGCATGTAAAAAGTAAAACAAAATTCTGCTTACTTTGATAGGGCAAAATTCCTTAGGCGCTTTAGCTGAAAAATCATCGATATTTTGTCTTGAAATACACTCGATTTTTTCGGTTTAAAGCCTACATTTTCTCGCTTTAAAAACATCGTCAGCTTTGCATATCTCGAAATGTCCTTTTTGTCTTTAAGTTCTATCATGGTACTTAGCATGCTGTAGGTAGCCCAGAGCGTGGATGTTTTTTTTTTGAAGATCTCGCCAAAGTACGCCAACAAAGTAGTTTCTGTTCGAAAATGTGTGGTATTTCTACGATGGCACCAGGAATGATAAACTTGGAATGCTTTTTCGTACCGCGCCTGCCTTTTTATCGGCAGCAACTTTCTTCCACTTTGTGGGCTGCCTCCTGCAGCCCCGGTGGGGTACCACATTTTTCGCTATCGGAAGATATACTTTCGTGTCCTAAACTCGAAACCGTGCGGGAACTTCAGAAAATTATAAAATGAAAGATAATTTTAAAATGATTGTTTGTTGATTGTTTGTTGGTTTTGTTTGTTGATTTTTAATGTCATAGCAACAACATAGCAACCATCAAAATTCTACCTACTAAGTAAAAATTTAAGCCAGAACGGAATGCATTCCTGTTGTTCATAATAATAATTTTATTATATTGAAGCACATTTTAAGTGTAATCAGAAATTCGTGGTTGAAAATTAAATAGTATACCTACTATATATACTCCACGAGAATTTTCATTAAGGTCTCGAGATTTTATTATACTCTCTCGACAGTAATGAAAATCTTCCCATATCGTATTGTAATATACTATTACTGTGATGCATACAAAATTGTATCCTCAACCGTAAATTTATAATTTAAAAAATGGAGATATACATAACATTTTATTATGACAAAGGGAACAGAAAAATAACAGCAAATACAAAACAAATCTACTAATGTTACGAGCTCTACGGATGTCACAACAATGATTCCACATCATTCAAAATCGACAATGGTTGGGTAACGGTAGTTCGTTTTACTATACCGGGTGCCTACGATATTACTAGCCAGCCTATAACTTCCTTGTAAAAAAATATATCAATTTAAAATTTTGGTTTGTTGTATGGTTAATAATGACCCATAATTTGATTGTTTCAATATCTGACTGTCATTTCCGGTTTAACCGAAAACAGTATAAACTTTGTTATTTTTAATGGAACACCCTATATATTATTAGAAATTTATATTGCCCAGAAAATTCTAGATCCAAAACATGTAGAATACCCTATATCTATCTTTGACAGTTTTCGAGAAAATGGCGGTTGAAAATGTCATATCAATGATAAATTACTTCATGTTGACATAAAACAAATGAACGTAGGAACAAATCTGATACGGTAATTTAAATTTTTTGGGGAGTAAAACTTTTATAAAGTCATAAAAATTTCATTTCCGGCTGTACCGGAAGTACTACGAAAAGTGATTTTCAGGCTCAAATTACTTCGATATTTTTAAGGGAACACCCTGTATTGAATCTTAAATTTATATTCTACTAACCTTTCTGGATATTTTTTGTAACTAGTGTCCCCAGTCTAAACCTAATAGGTTATGAGATATCGGCGACTGAATGTTTGCGAATGCAGATTTGTGAGGTATTTATAGTGCAGGTGAACATTCAGGCGCCGATATCACATAAACTATTAGGTTTAAACAGGGGACACCAGAAACAAAAAATATCGAGAAAAAATAGTAGAATGTAAATTTAATGTTCAATACAGGGCGTTCCATTAAAACTAGCCAAGTAATTTGAGTCTGAAAATCACTTTTCGTAGTACTTCCAGTTCAGCCGGAAATAAAAAATGTATGTCTTTATCAAATTTTAATCACCAAAAAACTTCAATAGCCGTAACAGATTTGTTCCTGCATTCATTTGTTTTATGTGAAAATGAAATAATTTGTGATTGATATAACATATTCAACCGCCATTTTCTCGAAAACTGTCAAAGATAGATATAGGGTATGCTACATGTTTTGGACCTAGAATTTGCTGTTCAATCTAAATTTCGAATAACATACTGGGTATTCCATTAAATGGGTATTCCATTAAAAATAACAAAGTTTATACTGTTTCCGGTTAAACCGGAAATGAATATCAGATCTTGAAGCAATCAAACTGGCACCGTAGTCAACCATACAATTTTCCAAAATCTGAAATCGATATCTTGTTTTACAAGGAAGTAATAGGCTGGCTAGTAATATCGTAGGCACCCGGTATAGCATAAAATATTTCCATGTGTCGGAGACATGGATAAATGTTTCTAGATAGATGCATATTCACACGTTTGTTCTTGGCTATGCATTTAAATATGTCTTGTACATTAAGTGTTACTGTTTATTTTGCAGGTCAGTAATAAACTTATTTGTTGATGGTATAGGTATACACTGCTGGATAATAGTTTGGAATAATTCAAAATTTTAATGTAATATTGCATGCATGTCTTCCGAATAATATGGAATATCAAATACGGTTTTCAGGACGTTTTTTGGCTATTTCATTGGTAATAAATAATGGCTTGCATATCAAATTTCTATCGTGCTCAAAAAAGGAATATACGGGGTGTAAATTAAACCCCTATAAAAAATCAAAATTTCATTCTTACCGAGAATTTAGGAAAACCAAAATCGAGATAAAATTTTTATACCAGGGTAGCCTATGGACCAATTCGAAAAGACAAAATTTGGCTGTCATTTGGTATCTCGTTTATTTTCGAATATACGGGGGTTTTATTGAAATTCGGAAATTTTTTTGAAAATGCATCTCTTACTATTTCAAAACAAAGTAAGTAATGGCTTTTTTTTCTTATTTTCAAGTAATCTTGCATGCCTCTACAAATTTTCGTGGGAAAACATTTAATAAGCATGTTTCACAGAAGTCTGTAGATTTAAAAAAGGTGTGTGCAAAACCTGTGAAGGGAGACCTTAGAGACATATCTCGAGACGGTTTTTTATTTTTCTTGATCGGATTAGTATTATCACAATTACAATTTAGTTATATTTACACGGTAAATCCCTATATATAAAACATTTAAAAACCCTGCGGTAGTAACTAATGACCTGTTGGGCTAAGTATTGTAACAATCAAGTCACCACCGTCTTACCTTTGTTAATCAAAATTCTTTAATTTGATCTAAGATTTCTCGAAAACGTTGTAGATTGAGAAAAATGGTTTGCAAGTTCCTAGTCCCCTATCCTATCCCCTAGTTAATTTTATTAGACTAATTAATATAAATCTTAGCTAGCTGGAAGAGGTAGTTTAATATCGACTAGGCCCTCCTCTGTTATTATAAACTTCCCTATATCTGTATGGCATACTTAAAACTAGGTTATTGATGTAATTTTGTGGCAAGTTGTCCCATTCCTCCTCAGTGACTCGAGCCATATCCTCTAGAGTTTCAGGTGAATTTGGCCTTGAAATTACCAATAATTTTAAGTAATACCAAACGTTCTCTATCAGATTTAGATCGGGTGATTTTGCAGGCCAATCCATCCTATGCTCGTGGTTTTCTTCCAAAATCTGTATAACAATATGGGCCCGATGAGATCGGGCATTATCGTCGTTTAGCACAAATTCTTCTCCATAATTATTCCCATAGGGAATAACTAGTGGAACCAAAACATTGTCCCTCTGTATAGCGTTGAGCTGTGACAGGGTCGCGGGTAATAAACAGTTATGTTCTACCATTCCACTTTACTCCAGCCCAAACAGTAATACGTCCTCCACCAGCCTCCTGAGCTTCCATATTTTTTTCGGCATATCTAGAATTAGGTTCCCGCCACACTAAAATTCTGCCCTCAGAATAAATACCTTGTTACAAACAAGAGTCCATTCTATTTAGTTAGCGCGTTATTTGCTTGTTCTACCAAAACTACTTTTGAAAAAAGCCCAAAAGCGACCGAAACCTCTAAGTTATTCTATACAATAATTGTCAATAATACAATTATTGTATACAATTATTAATTATATAGGTTTATCCTAAGATTATCTCTGTAATATTATATAGTGGAATTATAAAATGCGTAACACTTTATTGGATACTCTTCTCTGAGTCGGGTATTCAACATTAGTATGCGGCATTGCTGTATTGGGAATTTTTTTTTTTTTTGGTTGCAGCGAAAAGTATAATAATGTTATGGAATCCTCAGAAGCGATTGTGCACGATATACTGAAAATTCCCTATATCTAGGGAAAATATGCACAATCTGGCAACACCGATAGTGAATAACTGCCAATCTCATATCTACCTCCCACGCTGTTAACTGTGAGTGCATAATGCTGGTGTTTGGAAGGACGTTGGGGGTTGGAATTGCATACATTCTACGGGCATATTGACACAGCCACGTTCAGCCACACCACGGTACTAGCCATACAATCTGAGAGAAAGTGACACCTGAAACTATTTCCGACGCCATAAAACAGGGCAGGACATGGTAGTCTTATGTTATGTCTGATTATTTTAGATGATTTTATGGAGAATTTAAAAATGTATTGATAAAAAATAGGAAATGCCTAACATTTTAAAATACACGGATCTTATTGAGCAATTTATTTCACTTGAATAATTATGATATAATAGGGCCGGTTGTATAAACAGTTTGAAGTGTGGTTCAGTGTTGAACTGTAGTTCAGAGTAAAAAAAAATTGTACCAACAGTATTTCAGACTGATCTTAGTTCAAATACGGAGTTAAAATTAACGTCCAATTCCGGCCATTCAGAAGTTGAACTCTTCAACAGTGATTTTCTAACCTCACAATTTTTATTTTAAATGTTATTAGTTTATAAAATGTATGAACGTTATAAGTGATGAAGATTTTTGTCCTGTGGATGCTGTACTGAATCCTAGGAAGCCCCGGATATTTTAGGGACGATCATTTTACTAAACGGAAAGACAATGAATTGTTGCAAAGATTTCTCTTAACAGAAAACAGTTGCTTCCATCCAGCAATCTCTTCCGCAAGCAGAAGGTATAATTAGGTTGTTTTTATTTACAAGTATTATATAATTATGCTTTTAAATTTCAGTACAAAGCTAATTAATATACCAACTTTTGCAGCATAACATACCAAATTCCTAATGCCGTTAAATTTATGGATATTCCCCTGTATTTATTACCATTATATGCCATTCAGAAATCAGTCAGTCAGTAAGTCAATCAGGCAGTTTATGTTGGCACCCAGGCCCATATTTCCCAATAGGCTGAGAAGGCTGCAGCCTAGGGCGGCAGATTTTAAGGGGCGGCAAAATTATATTTCTATAATGCACGACACACTAAGAAACAGAAATTTTTTTTTATTTTAAATTAAATAATACAAGTGAAAGTACGTCCGAGGATAATGCCATGCCCGGGACCAGCCAGACAACCACGCGCAGTAAGTTAAACGGAAATTGAAAGCGAAGTAAATTGACAGCTCTTTACGGTGACGGGCGTATTATCTGCCATTGGGTTATTCAGTAGACCAAATGATCCTCGAAAAAATTGGAAATAAATAAGAAGTTGAATTTTCGTAAATTGTTTTGTTGTCTCTCTTCGAGGCATTTTAATTTGCCTGGGGGTAAAAATGCCAAATGAAAAACCCCCGTAAATGCAGGTCCGAAAAGTTAACAAAAACAGGGAAAAAAGGAAAATAGAATGACTGATTTTGTCATTTAAATTGAGTTAAAAATGTTTTTCTATTTATTGATTTCTAGTAATGCAATAAAATAGTTGAATTTTGTAGAATTTGGAAAGAAAACGGACTAAAAAACAAATAAACAAACATAAAGGGTAAATTGATCAAGTTAAAATAGTTTAAAAGACCTTAAAGAGTTTAAAATGATGGTTAAAAATTGAAAAATTATTACATTGATTGAATATGGGCAGATTTTGATATATTAATGTATGTTTTCTTTCTTCAAAAAGGTGTTGTTTCTTAGGGGACTATCATTCAGTTTAAATTCGTGGAATTTCTGTGAAATGTTTACAATGTAGTCCGCTATTGGTACTATGTCGGGGCAAAGGTTGTGTAAGTTTCTGATGGAGATGTATCTATTGGAGTCCGTGATGAGGCGTAGCTATTTGTTTTCTAATACCTTTAGTTTTCTTATGTTCGTGGCCGATGCGCTACATCACACTGGCGCCGCGTACGTAAGGGCCGGCCTCAGTATACAAAACAATAAACCAATAGATTTCAAAAAACATGCTTCGCAAATTCATTCAAAAACGTCATTTTTGACATTACAATATTGATTTTACTCTCAATAAACAATTTGGTCGCTAATGATCGTATATTTTTTTAACAATTTAATTTGTTGTAAATCATCAGGGTGGAGGAGGGGAAAACGGGGCGGCAAATATATGTTTGCTTAGGGGCGTCAAATTAATAAATCCGGGCCTGTTGGCACCACTAGTATTGGGTTACTTTTGCGCCCTCACCACATTTTTATAATCATAACATATAACATATAGTATAACCTAAAAAGTTTGTTTTATTTGGTGGGCTTGCTCCCGATTAATGTTATTGGGGCAGTGGAAGTGTAAGTGGAATCGCTCTGGTTCAAACCCTGCCACTACCGCGCTTCATTTTTCTATTTTACGCTCATGGCTCTCTTTTAAATACCGACTTTTGTATGTATTGTAAAAAATAAGATTTTACAATAGGTACATTTTGAGACGTTTCACAATTCCGATGCGGGTATTGCCTGCGAAGTTGCTACAAACTACTGATGGACTTTTAAAATGGCGGATGAATATTGCCATTATGGTCCGAAGACACTCAAAATCTGTATCTCCGGGTTTTTGGGGTAGCAGAGCCGTTCAAGAACTTTTTCAAAGTGAATATTGGAGATGGCGACACCAAGATGAGGGACAATCGCTGTCACGAAATCACGAATTTTTGTCAAAATAAATAGTCAACATGGAAGCTCCAAGATGGCGGAAATGTTTGCTATATATGGTTCTATTCGATTTAAAATAGATATTTCGGGAATTTTGGGCGTTGATCACGATTAATTTCTCAAAATTAATACTCAAAATGTCTGCTCTAAGATGTTTCTCGAATTTTGACATTTACGGTTCGATGCAACTCATACTTTTGCTATTTCAGGTTGGGTCCGACTCAAAATGTATCTGGAGATTTTAGTGGTAACAGATCAGATTTTTTGTTAAAGTCAATATTCAAGGTGGCGGACGTTTTCGTCATTTCCAATCCATCATGGTTCCAATCGACTCAGACTCGGTATCTCGTTGTTTATATTCCCTATATGGTAAGAAAGGAAGGCAATCAAATAGTAGTTTTAAATTTATTTATACAAATTCCAACCTTTTGTCTCCAACTTGCCAGACATCACATAGACACTCTTAGTGCAAGAGTACTTAGTTAAAAATTGTTACCATAGAATTACTATAAGCATTTTATTTATTACCACCGCTTCATAACTATGTGCCTATAGAATTATAGTGTACATCATTTAGAATTACGGTTTATGAAGACAAGCTGTTAATATTTACCAAAGGGTATGAAGTATCATTCAAATGACTTGTTTTCTATGCTGAATAAGTTTTCTGTCATACTTAAGCGTCTATATTCTTAGAGAAGCAACAGACACCTGGGTATCCTTTTACAGTGATTGCATCATCTAATTGCCATTCTGTCAATGTTTGGCCAATGTGTTACTAATTCATATTCCTTCGGTGATTCTAATATAGGTATCGACCATCCTTGAGATCAAAAATTTAAAGTGAATCACACTCTTACATACTTCAGCGTAGCTACTTCTACCAGCAGTCCGCTGGATCTCAAATCAACTAGAGCAGATCGGAAAATATCTTCATCTGAAGTACTAACATGAGCGCTATGTCTATCAATCGCCTTATGTGGAACAAAAAGCAAATAAAAGTTATACCGGTTTTAGTTCTAAGAAGTCCACTGCCAACGTCCATAATGCAATTAGGTAATTATACATTTCAATTATTAATAGTTATATATTTACTATTAATAATGGTTGCTCTTAGAGGTTTTGCTTATTAGAAATTATGGGTTCTAAGTAAATGGCAAGCGGTATCAGAAGTGATATGCATAAAATGACATGCAAATTAGTTGTCTTTATTCTAAATGTTCTTAGATTTCGCGTGGCTGATTTTTATCATAAAATGGAAATGTTTAATACCTGAATAAATTTAACATAATCCTAGTTTTATATATTACGTTATCTACATTAGGCAAAGTTTTAGATTAGGTAATGCA
>CAXKVY010012003.1:0-30782 GCA_964058915.1 Tetropium fuscum
GCCCTTAAAGGGTCTATCTAATTTTAGATGTGTGAAGTATCACAATTTTCGTTTAACACAAGAACGATTAAGTCTTCAATATAGAAATTAAATATCGTTTAAGCTGTTTTATTCTTATTTTTGCGGAGTCACCACTCGATTAAGACACCTTTATCTATTATCATTCTGTATAATGGCGAATAATGCTGCTATGTATGCCTGGAAACAGGGCCTCCCACGGGGCTCAGTCTATTATATGGAATTTCTCTAACAGGCAATTCGCATCATAATTGATATTAATTTAGGAAAAGTCGATAGAATTTAGGAATGCTGATAGAGATTCTTCTTGTGGGGCGGTATTTCCTTCTATTTATTATTAAGACGGTATTTTCTTAAATATCTTAAAAAATAATAACTTATTGATTGGATGTGAGAAAAATATTAATGACCTAAATATAGCCTGTTCTTCGAAAGTTTTTTTTATTAAAAAAATGAAACGTTTTGTCGGATAAATATATTCGATTACTTGACGCGTCGGACACCCTTGACATGGAAAAGTTACGACCGCATAAAATTTACCACATCACAGCTGAATTCATCAGCATCGTTTAATAAAAATATTTAAATTCAAGTATAGTAACATTATCCGATAAAAGTTTGCGGGAAATTCCGCTGTTCGACGCCCTTGGGTTAACGATTTTTTACAACGCCTGTATAATACCTCATGTCGGACAAAAATATAAGCGTGTAATATGTCTTATTTCCTAATCAGAAATGTAATGGTACGACAAAAATATGTAGGGGAGCGATGGCTAAAGGCGCTCAGCGGGCAATTGCGCTCACTCATTTAAAATGAAATCCATGGTTTAATCGGATTTGTGTATCGCGCGCCATCTATATTAAAGTCGTGCAAGCGTATTGTGAACGCTATACGTTGTTTGCTGTCGAGATATTCGAGTGGTTTTTGAGGTTATGCCAATATTTTTATAATTTCCCGACTATTCGACAATTGCGCTCAGGATGAGTGCAATTGCCCACTGTTTGCTATGTAACAACTTCGTTATGATTTTCTTTCAATTTGTAGATGTCAAAACCTCGGATATGTAAAACCGATAAAGCCACTTGGTCAGAGGAGGCGATGCAAAATGTCATTCGAGCTGTAAGGGAAGGGAGGAAAATTAGAGGCTTCTAGAGAATATTCTGTTCAATAGTATCAAGACACAATCAAAGAAAACGTCGATAAATATTGGGGTTTTACAGTCCTACCTAACATGAGTTACACCCATCGAATTGTTCTTGCAAGAACGATTCCATAACAATTGCCACATTTGGACGAGCATCTTAAACCTAGCTTTTTACATGAACACCCTCCATCGCAAAAAGTTTGCAATTACAATTGCAAAATATCTGATTTAAAATATCAGTACAAATATCTGTCAGTTGAAGAAATAATTCGCCTGGGCCACCGTTCGAAGCCGTCAAACATCCATTGAGTCATATTATAAGTTCACTATGATCACTTAACATATTTTTTTACATGTAAGAACCTAAACTAATTAGTCGTATCTTTCAGGGCTTCTTCTTTCTTTCGTGGCTGCAAGCTGCAAGTCTGCCCTTCTTTCTTACTTCAAGTCTTTACTTCACATTTTTTACCTGGAACCTTCGTTGGATAGTATACATTGCACTCTGGACTGTGTCTTATCTGCAGACCATCGATACCGTTCGTTTTATTTAGAACGTTGGACTTCCATCCCCTGATGGAATCCTATCGGATACTTACCCTTAGGACTTGGATGTTAGAGGGAACCACCTTGCCAGGACACTTACTTTGAATTCCAATGAGCATAGTTTTAGTATATTAAGAGCCACACCTTTTTTTGTAAACGTAATTTCTCTTGTGTTGGTGTGAGTCTCATGTTTAATTACCTGAATACGTGAATAGTAATGTTTACCTAGGCATGTCTCTAATTTTCTTTAGCATTGTTTTGGTTGATATATTGCTTTAATGAAGATAGGCAACTTTTGAAACCGAACTTTTGAGCTATAACTTTTGAAATATATATATTTTCATATAACAATTTTGAAAATAAATAGGTATTATGTACTGTGTTCTTTTTTTTAACCAAAATTAAAGAAGAATCTGAGGGTAATTTGGATACCCAATATAGTTGGGAACCATATGGTGTGGTTGCATAACTGTCAGTGGCGTCCATGTGTAATTAGTAGCTTTAAACTCAACGTGCGAACCTACTAATTTATTTCTTTTTATTATTAAGCTTAGCTAGCCTTGGCAAACTTTTGTTGCCCACGTTAACGCTGTTGGATTGTACTCAGAGGGTAACATATTCCTCTATTCTATTAAATCTGTCTATACCAAAGGTTAAACTATCTTGAAGGTTAATTTCATTTAAATATTGAATAGGCAAAATACTATAAAATGGTTTATGTCGTTTAAAATTATGACCACAATGAATAATATTCAAGTTAGATATTAATTATTTTAGTAGACAAAAAATATAAGATGAAAATTGTTCCTCCTAAATCACAGTATCATCTAGAATTAGAAGGCCTTTTTGCCTTGACAGATAAAGCTGGTTTGTAATAGTTATATCTGCTGGTATGGATTGTTGGAATGTTTTAATAACGCGTTTGAAAAATTTTACTAAATCAAATGCTTGATCCAACCAATTTATTCGGAAATAACTAAACCAATTTATAAACCGGTTAAAATTAATCTGAAATCATTAGCATCTCCGCTGGCTATTCAATAACTAATAACAACATTAGCGTTCCAAAAGGAACCATAATTGATATCGACATAAAGGAAAGGGTGGTCACTGCTAACCTGTAAGGGTTGATAATTTTTTACTTTTATTATTCTCCCAGCAGTCAGCCAGGAGATGAATGAAAACGCTAAAACCCGTTACGGTTTTTTATTATTTAGATCCGTCAGGTAGCTCGCGACATGACATGTGAGACTTTGGCTCTGGACGGGGTGGCGGCCCAACGTCAATATGTTCGACATATGTTCTAATTTAAATCACTCAATGAATCTGTTAAAAATGTATAGAGGGCGACCATGGGAAGGATATTTTATATATTGCAACATGTACTGAAAGTGGTGTAAAAGTTTCTGGAATCATTATCATTAAACATGGTATAACAGTAACATGTCAAAGTGTTCCTGAATTAGAAATAATTTGTGTATGCCAATCATCTAAAAACTTGCAGTCCTGTAGGGACTGCAATAATTATTTTGATTATGAAAGTGGGAAGACTTATTATGTGCCTAATATTACAGACCCCCTGCCTGCACCATTTACGGGAATTTATAAAACAAATAACACCAAAGAAAAGAGGCATTCATCTAACCACCGACCGCAAAATTTAACACCTTTCCCATTATTTCACCATCCGCAAGGAAATTCGCCTATACAAGTCGGCATCGAGCTGACAATAAAAGAAAGGGTGACCCGCTGACCGCAGATTAAAGAAATGAATCCGAAAATCCAAAATTAGATGTTACTGTGATGATTTCCGCTATAGGCGAGAAGTTTATATTAATGGGGTGGTATCATGGGGGTAATGGTGCCATATATCGCCCGACGGGGGACAATTATTGCTGGGCTAGGGGTAGCGGACCACCTAGGAGTTGATTCTGCGGCCAAGGGGTTGATTACAGCGCATTGGAAGATGGAATTAAATATTTAGATTTGATTGAAGTGGACCACTGCCAATCGTGAGAAAGCAGTTTTGTTTAGGGATGCTACGTGACAATATTAGTTGTAATGCAAGTGTATCAACAGCCTGGAAGATAGCATTAAAAGATACGTTTATTAATTTTATTGTATTGGGTGAACATACCAGTGTTTTTTTATTAAAAAGCAATACCACGTTTTCTATTTTATTTTTAGATATATGTTCTTAGTCTATGATCCGGTATCCGAAATATATACCCAATACCCCGAAATATATTTGGCTATGACAAAGATTAAATTTTTTTATCAAATTGAATTCGCTTGATTGTTTGGGGGATTGGTTCTCTATTATATTAGTAATATTGTGTCAAAATATTACTCAGAAATAGTCATCATTAGTACTGCCACCGGATTATTAAAATTCGGGAAAATGTTCATTACCCCTTGGAGTACATTCAATAGCGGCGATTTACAGTGGGCAATCAAAGTTTGCCTAAGCTAGCTCAGCTCAATAAAAATAAAAATAAAATTCAAATTAAATTACTGAGTTCGGTGAATACCGAGGACCCTAATTACCGTGGACGCCACTGACTATGCGCAAGAAAGTCAGATAGTCCTCAAAATATCCTGGGTATCGAACTGTAATGTTTGGGGAAAAGAAAAATAATACATACAGTATACTTATTACTAGGTTTACTGTACAAGTGGAAATTTAAAAATGATACATAAAAAAATTCAAAAGTTTACCAAAAATGTGGTATTATACCTGGAAATACAGAAAATACATAAACAGCTTATACAGAAAAATCTATATATACAAAAATAGTGAGGCAATGCCTACCTAAATAGGTTGCTTAATCAGCGGGAATGACCAGGTGAATACTTTGTTAAACGTTAGCTGAGGGCTCGTAATAATCTTATATTTTAAAACGTACACACTAGCAATATCAAGTCAATACTTATGCCTATCTGTAATATGCCACTATGCCAATAAGTCTTTCAGGATTGTGGATCTCTCCTGTGACTCTACGTCGGTACAGGGGTCGATAGATTTCAGATAGGTGGTCCAAAAGGTGGTTCCAAAGAAATATGGTTCCAAAACAGGTGGTGTAAGAGCAAAGGTGGAGTAAAGGTGGTGTGACAGAGGTGGCGTGACAGAAAATATCAGTTTATTATAATTCTTTCTTCTATTTTTGCTAATTTCCGCGTGCTAATATGTGCACACATACAATTTGCGAAATAGGATTTTGCTTAGTTAGTTATTCGAAAGAATTTAACTCATATCCCTGGGCGTGGTGGGTTATCTCCTTATCTTGCACCTCTGTTTTCATTTTCAATACGACAACCGCCGTTGAGTTTCTCTATCTCTAATAATTAAAAAGTTTCCTCCATACCAAGTTTTTCACTGAAGCTACAGAAAAATTTGCGTAATCTAATGTGATTTTTTTTTACAAAATACTTCAACCTATAGTTTTAAGTGCGGCATTCGTCATATTTCACGGTATGTATGCAAAATTACAAACCAAAGTAGCTGTTACAATCAGTAATATAGAATGGGAGAAGTAAAATAATGTATTTCCATGGCATTTCCAAAAAAAAATGTGCCAAAATGTCAAAACCAATCATATAAGTATGTTCGCGAGTACGTACCTACTTTTATTTTGCATATTTCACGCGGCTTGCTCTACAGACATATATTTATTTCAACAATTAAGATTATGACTAAATGTAATACCAATAGCAAAAAAAAATAATTTTTTCCACAGTATCTCCACGAATAGGTTCAAATGGCAAAAATTATAGCCATATGGTATTGTTTGCTGACAAACAATTCACCGATCCTGTAATCGGCAGCACAAATAATATGAGTCCGCTATTAAGGGGAGCAAACCTACAACCCCGAACCCCCAGTAGTTTGTTGAATGCTTATATTTACTTTTGTGTATGGGTATCATAATTGAGGATTAGCAATTCTTCCCTACTACAAAAGCAATGGAGTCTAATCGCAAAATTGTCTATTTTTATATTTTTACATAAATATGACGCACAGAAGCAACTCTATATTTTGATACAGATATAGTATGCCTAGAATAACGAGTCTTAAAATTAGGAAATCGAAAAACAGTCTAATATAACCAAAACGGTTTAATGTACTTTAACCTCTAATACTGTACTATACATAAAACTAACTGTTCGTGAGAAATTTATAATTTTTTGAAAAATTTTACATTTGCATGTACTACTTTGAACGTCCATATTTCCTTTGTTTCAAAATATTGAGGGAAATTATTTGGTATGCCTTTATTCAAGACGTAGTTGCAATTTGTAACCATTTCAGAAATACCATTTATTATACAGGATGTTCGTGTCAGAGATGATATCGTGGCCACATTGAAAAAACGTAACTTATTTTTTTTAAAATAAAACACCCTGTATATTATTGCATTTTTGAGTTTGGTGAATGATTTATACAATCGTTCTACGTAGAACGATATTCCCTATATCTAAATTATCTAAACCATTTAAGCTTTGATTTATCTTGCTATGTTTGCAAGTATGTAAGTATGTATGTTTGTTCGGGTCAAATCTTGCAACTGAATTTTAAAGCAGTTATTAATACCGATTGAGCTGAAATTTTGCACGTACGAATAGTTTGTATGACAATGCATGCGTAGCTACGTGACGTCGTTCTAAATCCAATATGGCAGACCGCCCAAAATGTCGGACTATTATTTTGTATGCACTTCCATGATATTGGTATAAAATGAAAGGGTTTTCTGAGCAGAACACGGAAATAAAATTACGTCACTCAAAATTCAATATGGCTGACTCCCAAGTATGGAGGACTAGTTATTTATTTATGCACTTCTATTATGACACCCAAAGACACCCAAAGATGGTAGACTATGTTTTTTTTATTAACCCCCTTGATATGGATACCAAATGAAATGATGCAAGGTGAAAAAAATCAAAATGGCGGAACAAGAAGGCGGCTATACCAATTTTAAAAGAGTTATAATTCGGCAAAGGTTAGGGTTAGCTTGGTGGTGCTCGAACAAATGTTGTAAGTACAAACGAGGGTCCATATACTGGCGATAAAAAAATTCCAAGAAGGCGACCAAAAACTTAGTTGTTCCAATACGTCTGAAACTTTGTTATCTCGGGGTTTTGGAGTCTCCGATTATGATTTTGGGGAATTGTTTCGGTCAAATCTTGCAGCTTAATTCTAAGGTTTAAATATCATAATGACTTAAATACTTGTCATAATGACTTTATTTGACAACGTAGGCTGTTGTTGTTGACTGTTTCACCGAATAACAACCCCTCAGTGAATTTGTTTGAAAGGCAATGTGAGTTTTATTTCTTTGTGAGCAAACAATAAATTTCGCAGAAACCTCAGGAGACAAAACGACTTGAAGAAAGAGAGTTGCTTTTTTTACCCCCTTGTAACAATATCTCAGGATTACAAAAATGGTCACAAACTGTATATTATATAATTTTGCATATTTGAGCATGATTGGTCTCTAAGGAGAGTTCAAAATAGAGTTGTATCCTGCTTGTATGTTACTGTAAAATATAAAATTTATTTATATTGCAAAAGTTATCATAAATATTGATAACTCTGAAACTTGTTTTAACATTAAATTATGGAATAAGAAGATGGTTCGCAATTAATCAGCACATGTTTATTTTCATAAAAAGATAAAACTTTTAAATGATGGAGAAATATTTAAAATTAGAAGAAACTATGTAACCTAGCGGCACCTATCCATATCTTAGATAACTAAAATTTTACATGGGATCATGGGAAATCATCAATTTAACATATATATATATATATATATATATATATATATATATATATATATATATATATATATATATATATATATATATATATATATATATATATATATATATATATATATATATAAAGGTGAATGAACTTGTACAACTTTTAAGTGGTTCGTTTCCGTGTGTATAGTGGTATGTCCGTATGTATGTCCAGATATAGCACTGGTAAGTGTATCTTCCTTCTTATTCGTCTATTTGCTTATTTCTCTATGTAATGAAATGCTACAAAGCCAAGATTAATTTTCACAAAACAAATATGAATAGCAAAGAATTTCTAAGCTAAAACATTTAAATCCTGATCAATTTGTTATAAATACAAGATTCTTGAAATACTTTATAATCAAAATGTACTAATTTCGAAATCCCAATCATATGTATTTTTTATTTTACTGACATAAATTATAAAATGTCGATTTTCTCAAATCCATCTTTGCGATTGGACTCTTCTGCCTTTTTATGAAAGAATTATAACAATTAAGGAGTCAGTTATTATTTTTTCATACCTATTAATATTGGATATTTTATTTCCTTGATACCATCTGGCTATTTTTTATGAAGGTACCTATTTCCGGAAATACCATCGTCATCTAAAGAGTAATCCTCTTAATATGTGCTGTAGTAATTGCTTACCCCGGGGAGAAACCTTTATTAAATATTACCTCGTTCGCATATAATGAATCTGAGCTCAAAAATTTTTAGGAAATATATCATGTCGCTTATGTCATTACAATCAGTGTCTTAGGTAGGGTCTGGGAACTAACCCATTTCCGTAATTTCTCAGTCCTTTTGTCATCGTACGGTTTGCTTTAATTGAATACGTGTCCTTAATGAATCCTAATAACGGTTATTTCACAAATTATTGTTGGTTTTTCGAAAACTAAAGTGATTTTTATTCTATTAACCTGGATTCTACAATAGCCCGGAACGGAGAAATAATTAAAGACCTCATTTTTTTAAGTAATATTTGTTGACTGAACATCTGACGTCAAAAAATAACTTTCAGGGTCCAATATCTCCCTGATATGTTGTTTTCTCAGGTAACGACGCACTAAAATAAAAAGGTATAGTATTAATATTAAAAATAATATATTTACACCTAATTAACACCATCATAATCAACAAAACTATGTGTTTTTCAATTAACCTATTTTAATCATCCTTCGTTAATGACAATTTAGTTAGCGCAACAATCTTAGAGTACAGTGTAGTGTTTGGGTGATACTGGGAAGCTACTTATATGTAGCTTTTACTAGTACTATTTGTTTCACGTCCCACAAAAAAACACTGCCAAGAAAAATTTAGAAAGGGTTGCAATATCCATTATTTTTTGTAAACTCTAAACTTTTGGATAACAGGTTTTGACTAATTTTTCTGTCACATTCTCTGTGTCACGTTCTCTGCGTTAACATCTCGCGAGACAGTTTTGGAACCATTAGATGCGCATAATAGGGCAATTAAAAAAAGCATAAAATCAAAAGCTAAGAAACAAATTATAAAAGAATCCCATATATATCCACTGCTGGGATATCAAAGTTGTAATTTGGAGAAAGTAACTCGCACTTGGTTTTATATAACTACCAAGACACTAGCCTATGGATCTAAATAAATGGAACATTAATCCCTCTATATTTTTATTAACAGTATTTTATTAAAAAACCACGATTTCTCTCGCCAATATGTGTCAAAGAAACTCGCGGTCAAAGTGTTATGTAAAATTCGTCAAAAGAATACCGTAAATATTCGTAAAGTTATTACAATTATAAAAACAATACTAATCCCTATAGGAAAATTGCCGTTCTTCTAATTGGCATGAGCAGAATTTAGGAAACACTAATCCTTCAATCAGAAAAAAGCTTTTTAATGTATAAGGGTTAATTTCTATGCAAAAATTCAGTTCCACCAATGCAGATTCCAGATAAAAACTCCATCGACTATACTAGGAATGAATGTAGGTTATTGTATATATCCGCTATCATCAGTATTTCCATTATTAGCTTGAGGTTATCTCGAAAGCACCCAATTTAAATATCACCAAATATTTTTAAAATTGGTTGTGATCGTAATATTAACGAAGGCAATGAAGCGAATTTTTTACGTTGTCGAAGTCGATTTAATGCTCAATCAACTGCTCAGATTACAACAGTTCTACGCGGAGGTCCTTTTTATCAGAAACTTGATCTCATGACATCTATTTCGTGGCATATCGCCTTCGTCAGGTCGAGGATCTGTTTGGAAGTGTTTCACACACATAAATGTGGAGATGGGAATTCCAGCGGAGAATTAATGTAAAAAATGTTCAGCCAAGGGACACAAATATAAAAAGGTATTAGAAGTAGTTTTATGTAGAAACTACGCCATAGGTGTTGACTTACTTTTTGCAGACATCTTAAACCTTTAACCAACACTTCCTCATCAACACTTTATCGACATGCCTTTTATCAAGCTATATAGATATTTAGAAATATTTTTCGAAGCAATTTAAACAATATGAGACCGTTAAGTCCAATTAATCATCTGTGACAGTTTTAAATATTGAATTGTTTATATGCAACATTTTACTTGTTTGTTACTTTGTAAAATTTAAAAAAATATATTTTCAGGAGTTGGCCCCATAATTTTGAATATCGCTGAAATTGCCTTGAAAGGTACTACCAAAAATAAAATAATATATAGGATGTCCTCTTTAAAATAACAAAGTTCATCGCCACTTCCGGTTGAACCGGACGTAACATAATTCTGAATATATCTGTAAAAGATAGATCACGTCACCTCATATTATATATATATATATATATATATATATATATATATATATATATATATAAATTATATATATATATATATATATATATATATATATATATATATATATATATATATATATATATATATATATATATATATATATATATATATATATATATATATATATATTTATATATATATATATATATATATATATATATATATATATATATATATATATATATATATATATATATATATATATATATATATATATATATATATATATATATATATATATATATATATATGTATATATACTTCTACCTAATCATTTCCAAATGAAAACGAAACATTTACTAGCCGATAACAGGTAACCTTTTTAACAAATTTCAAACTTTTACACATTTAAACCCAAAATCTAGTTGGAAATAATTGAAAAAATACCACGGCTATAACTATGTTTACCGACATTATGTATCCTAAATTTGCTGGACTGACAAAACGCAATTTAATATATTTTGGGCACCTATTGATTGGTTTGACCCAGTGACAGTGCAAAATTTTAATACATTTGATTGTAGAGAAACAAAACAATTACCCTTGGGCGTACTTATAGACAATACCTGATATTTCCGACAAAGAAATATCCTATTTTGATGTGTCATTACGCAGTCCTCAATTTTATGCCTGGTAAACGAGTGATTATAAGGACTAACGACAGGACACAATCAATTTTCCAACCAAATTATATATGTATACACTAGTGTCACAAAATATTTGTGTATATATATATATATATATATATATATATATATATATATATATATATATATATATATATATATATATATATATATATATATTTATTTATTTATCTTCTAATTTCTTTGCTATCTTTATATATTTTTTTGGAGGGTTTATCTTGGGATAGTAGCAATAAAACGACTGATTAGGTTACTTGACGTTTCGGTCCCTTTCTTGGGCCTTTTTCAAAAGAGTATTTTATTTTGTGACATATTTGACACAGGCAAAAATGACAGTTTTAATTAATTTTTAAGGTTACTAGACTGTTCGATTAGTATCATAGGGAAGAATGCAATCATCAACATAACGTTTTAATAATTATAATACACGCCTAATTATGGAATCAATTTATATTCAAAAAAATCCTAATGCATGTAATAACAAGAAAGATACAGAACATCTTTCTACAATCTACAATCTGTTAATATAAAAGTATTAAATAAATTAACAAAAAATATTCTCTCTATATATAAACTTATATACGTACATACATACCTACTTACTATAAATATACATATACATAATATTAACATAACCAAAATTAGAATAATAATGAAATATAAAATAACCTAAGTTCGTAAGGTTTCTTGGCTGTTCTTCCCTATGATACTAATCGAACAGTCTAGTAACCTTAAAAATTAATTAAAACTGTCATTTTTGCCTGTGTCAAATATGTCACAAAATAAAATACTCTTTTGAAAAAGGCCCAAGAAAGGGACCGAAACGTCAAGTAACCTAATCAGTCGTTTTATTGCTACTATGCCAAGGTAAACCCTCCAAAAATATATATATATATATATATATATATATATATATATATATATATATATATATATATATATATATATATATATATATATATATATATATATATATATATATATATATATATATATATATATATATATATATATATATATATATATATATATATATATATATATATATATATATATATATATATATATATATATATATATATATATATATATATATATATATATATATATATATATATATATATATATATATATATATATATATATATATATATATATATATATATATATATTAGCTTTGAAATTCTTTGCTATTCATATTTATTTTGTGAAAAGTAATCTTGGGTTTGTAGCATTTCATTACATAGAAATAAGCAACTAGACGAATAAGAAAGAAAACACACTTACCAGTACTATATCTGGACACACATACGGAAATGAATCACTATGCATATGAAAACGAACCACTTAGAAGTTGTACAAGTTCTTTCACCTTTCTTGAGGATCTTCAGAGCAGTATACGATTTATTTCATTGATCATTCATACTTGAATTTAAATTACCAATACACCAACACTAATGTCATAAAACGTCACTGCAAGTGTTGGTGTATTGGTAATTTAAATTCAAGTATGAATGATCAATGAAATAAATCGTATACTGCTCTGAAGATCCGCAAGAAAGGTGAAAGAACTTGTACAACTTCTAAGTGGTTCGTTTTCATATGCATAGTGATTCATTTCCGTATGTGTGTCCAGATATAGTACTGGTAAGTGTGTTTTCTTTCTTATTCGTCTAGTTGCTTATTTCTATGTAATGAAATGCTACAAACCCAAGATTACTTTTCACAAAATATATATATATATATATATATATATATATATATATATATATATATATATATATATATATATATATATATATATATATATATATATATATATATATATATATATATATATATATATATATATATATATTGTTGAGTTTATAAGACCTTTTTAATGATGGCATAATAAAGAGTTATTTTTAAATATGACTAGCCTATTTTTGGGCTAGATAATTAATATAGTTTAATATTAATGGTATTTGAGATTTTATTAATAAGTATTTAAATTTAATTTAATTTCGTAGCTCCTAGTGGGCTAGACAATTGTGATAGATAGGAAGAAGATATTTTGATTTTATATAAGGTGATATTAATTTGGTTTGCAGATATCTACTTTTTATTAGTAATAATCCTGTAGATTCTCCTTAAAATTGGCGTCAGTTCTTACGAAAAATTGTACAAATTTTATCTTGTTTATCTCTAAAAAACATTCTAATGAAACAGGTCATCAATTTAACTACGAAAATACTAAAGTTACTAATAAAGAACAAAATTATAAAACACGCCTAATTATGGAATCAATTTATATTCAAAAAAATCCTAATGCATGTAATAACAAGAAAGATACAGAACATCTTTCTACAATCTACAATCTGTTAATATAAAAGTATTAAATAAATTAACAAAAAATATTCTCTCTATATATAAACTTATATACGTACATACATACCTACTTACTATAAATATACATCTACATAATATTAACATAACCAAAATTAGAATAATAATGAAATATAAAATAACCTAAGTTCGTAGGGTTTCTTGGCTGTTCTTCCCTATGATACTAATCGAACAGTCTAGTAACCTTAAAAATTAATTAAAACTGTCATTTTTGCCTGTGTCAAATATGTCACAAAATAAAATACTCTTTTGAAAAAGGCCCAAGAAAGGGACCGAAACGTCAAGTAACCTAATCAGTCGTTTTATTGCTACTATACCAAGATAAACCCTCCAAAAATATATATATATATATATATATATATATATATATATATATATATATATATATATATATATATATATATATATATATATATATATATATATATATATATATATATATATATATATATATATATATATATATATTGTTGAGTTTAAGACCTTTTTAATGATGGCATAATAAAGAGTTATTTTTAAATATGACTAGCCTAACTTTGGGCTAGATAATTAATATAGTTTAATATTAATGGTATTTGAGATTTTATTAATAAGTATTTAAATTTAATTTAATTTCGTAGCTCCTAGTGGGCTTAGACAACTGTGATAGATAGGAAGAAGATATTTTGATTTTATATTAGGTGATATTAATTTGGTTTGCAGATATCTACTTTTTATTACTAATAATCCTGAAGATTATCCTTAAAATGGGCGCCAGTTCTTACGAACAATTGTACAAATTTTATCTTGTTTTAACATAGGTAATATAGAAACACTTGTGTCTTTCTAGTCACAATTATAATTTGATTCTTATAAAATATGAGCATTAAGATCACTCACCTCCGAGGAGTTTCAAAATAAGCTGAATTAAGTTAATTTTAAGAAAATTTTTAATGTCTTAATTGAATCTTAAAATTCAATTATCTTCAATATTTATTTTTTCAAAATTTATTTTGTTATATAAATAGCATATATAAATCTTGAGTGAATTTTGCATTCAGACAATTATACTTCCTTAGTTACATGTGTTTTCTGTACCTAGCAACCTTATGAGAACCAATCATTTATTCGTCTAGTATTTTCATTTTTCTTATTTTCACTTACTAGTATTAATTTTGTTATATATCGCACTCTAAGATTATTTTATTTAGAGCTGTTGTTGATATTTTCTGCCCGCTTTAGGCATATTAAAATAATGTGTTGGTATCACGGACGTGCTAAGCTCTAGAAACCCTTTCGTTACAAATGCTTTAATATATATATTATGAATTGTATTTAGTTTGATAATTTTAAATAGTGAATCTGTTATAATACATTATGTCGTACTTATCAGTACCTTATTATACTTATCACGTACATCTGCGTGTGTGTATGTATACAGGGTGTTTTTAAATTGAAGCAAAATATTTTAAGATGAATTTGCAACAAAAATTGAAGGGGTCAAGTATACATTTACCATAAGATGATTATAAAACATTAAAATACGTAATCTTGTAAAATGTGTTAAAACAATTATTGCTTTTCCAGGCATGTCCAGAAAATATTGGACTATGTACAATATTTTTTAAACATTTAAATAATAATCATTTAAATTTTTCTAGCGAAATTTAGTACTAAATGTACAACTTTTCAAAACACTATTACCAAAAATAACATTTCCTAACGTTCCATATATGGTTTTTTACTAATTTCGAAATAGGACCGTGAACAAATAAACAGAAACAAACGAAAAAAATTTAACTTCGTGAATTGGTATTTTACCTACATCAGTATCTATCAGGTTGTCCCCAACGATATTCCATACCAAAAAGTACTTGTATTGTTACTTTATATACTAGTTAAGTAAAATATTATATAACTAGTTATAAATGGAGCCTCTTTCGCCATCTGCTGTGATTACGAAGCATGTTATTTTGTTTCTGAAATTGGAAAAAGTATATTTGTTGTAGCTCCTGAGTGTGATTCCATTATGGTCAGGTAAACTGTAAATCAGCAAAATGTATTTTGCCCACACAAGATTTACTTATAATAAAAATTTCATCTCCCATTGTTTACGTAATTCGAATAACACCAAACCTTTCTCCAAACTTTTACACTTAATTCATTAATTCGCAACCCATATCCATTACACCGCAATCCTTTTCCTATCCCCTATTGTTCGTCCGGACATTAAAAATTTCGCGCATTAAAATTATTGCTCTTCCTATTGTGAGGTTTGCTTGAAATCCCTAAATGAAGATGTCTGCGTTATAATGATCGGGACCACACAACACACAAAAAAATATAGCAGAACGTTCCACTCCACCCCCATATGATTTACGTCGTCGTTAAAGATCGTATAAAACCGCAATAAACTAAATTTTCTCGTACTTGTTTTGAGTTACGTTTGCTTGTAATTTGCGCCGTATTAGTAAAGTAAGAGTAGTAAAGTAACACACTAGTAAAGTAACACGCTCAGGAATTTTGTGCTATATAATTATTTATACGTATGATTTTCGGGAGTGCTCGCTTTTACGTTAAACTCAAATATAATATACTTATTGATGTCAAAATGGTTGTCGTTGATTTCACCTGTCTGAAATTTTTGTCACAAATTAACGGGTAATTTTATATCGAATTAGATTGCTCACTCTTTTTAAACACCCTATGTATTATAATTCGTTACCGATCTATCTGCGTGTTGCATTAGTGGGATTGATACTTTGGAGGTTACTGATCCTGTGTTTTGTTAATTTATACATAAACAGAAACTCAGGAGGAGAAGCATGCACATACTTATATTGTTCAGCGCTAAAACAGATGATATATATAATATCTTCAAAGAAAATCAAATGCCCATAAAAGCACCGGTCAAAAATAATTACTTTTCTTAATCTAGCTTCTTTAATGATGTCTTAATTTTGGAGAGATATCATTAATCAACCGAGGCGATTTGCCATAGTTAAAAAACCAAATCTCCTATCTAAAAAGAGTCAGACCATAATCTGAGCAATTAACGGAACAAAACGGACCATACGCCATCCACTAACAAATGCAAACGAGTTCCCTCCGATAAACCACGGAATTCCATCGATAATGTTAACTGTTTAACGAAGGGGTAGTTTTCGATCTCTATTAAGGGTTGACGATCGCAGTAGGTGGTCCCCACATATTCGTCCGTTCCTACACGGCCACGCCTCTCGGCAAATATTTCCAGTGATTGATGGAATTATCGGCAACACCGGCTTCGTTATTATTTATTATCTCTAAATCTAGTTGGCCGATTGTTTTTATCTAGCTGGCTTCTGAAATTAGGAAAGATGGATTAGGAACGGTCGGGAGGTTAGATTTGGAATCACGCGATGGATGCAAGCAGGTAATTAAAACAGAAGCAGATGATTAAATATGGGAGACAAAATGCATTTTTTTTTTGGTTGGACCACCGGTAAATATTTGTTGGTATTGTCAACCTTTAGATGGAGGTTAATTTGCAACATATTGTTTTCTTAGAAATGATTTAGCCTTCTGCGGTGGCGGGCTGGAAGAGAAGTTGAAAACCGCAAAACTGTAGGTCTACAGTGCTCTTAAACAAATCATCTAAATGAGATCTAAAATTCAGGTCACTTAATTTTAGAACGCCGCGAGCGGCCGAAGAAAATTTGTCATTATTGAGTATCAGAAACCAGAAGGGAGATTAATGTGTTGTGTTGAACGTGAACTGTTAGCTTTGGGCTGTAAAACACTTCAGACCGTATATTTTGGGTAGAAAGTTTAAATTGACAACCGATCATCGACCATTAACTTGGCTATTCGCTATAAAAGACCCAGGAAGACATTTAGCTCGCTGGCGCTTGAAACTAGAATAATACGATTATGAAATTACATACAAACCCGATACAATTAACAAAAATGCTGACGCATTATCTAGAATAAAAATCATCCATTTCCAAGAATGTTCAAAATTAAATTTCAAAATTCTTGCCCATCATAATTCAGAAGAAGAAGAAAGAATAGTAGCTGCTACTGAATTTACCAAAGAAAAAATATCTAGCGATTATGAAACTTTTGTAAATCTTTATAAAACCAAATCACTTATAGATTATTCTTAAATCCAATTTACCAATGGCCAATTAATAGATAAAAAAAAATAAAAAAATCATGCCTTTTTTCAGCAAAATAATTTACAAGACCTATATCTTAAAATTATTGAAGACATATTTGAAGAGAACCCAGATTCTGCTACTTACTAAAGTAAATACTGCTTCTAGTAAAACAGTAAGAAAAAGAAAATACTCTTCCAAAAGATCTTTGCACCCTTTACGATATAAAATTAACTATATGTAGTGTCATCCACGTGTCATCGACGATCAAATGGATCACTAGAAAGATTTCATGCAACTCTTGCAGAAATGATTAGAGTCCACTTATCATAAAATCCCGATGAACACCCTTTAACATTTTACCATATGCTGTATTATGTTATAATAATTCTGTCAACAAGACACATGGATTTACTTCATGTGATTTAATATTCGGTCATACGACCACCAGAATATACTTTGTATAATCAAAAAGACTTGATCACGAAATACTTAAGAGATCGTAGAGAATATTCCATTACTGCAATATAGCTAGATCAAAAACTCTAAACCAGAAAGAGGAAGCAAAAATACGCTTTGATAAACAGGTCCCCGAAAACCGTTACGAGTATCAAGTAGGAGACAAAGTCTATGTAAAAGAATCCCAAATAAAGGATAAACTCCAAAATAAATTTAATGGGTCATTCCAAATAAATCAAATCTTTCAAAATTCAGCATTATTGCGGAATCTTCGACCTTATTCTGAAGATTAACGTTTATTTTCAGGTTTCTTCTGCTGATCGGAACAGTAGCCTCCCAACATATAATATTACCTATCAACAATACAGTCGGAGTGTATTATCAAGAATACATAAAAATACTAAACTATCACATGACAAATGGACGTTACTGATACACAGAAACATTACTTCTTTATGCATAGCTTTCGACCATAATGAACAAATCCTAAGTCAGCTCCTAAGTCAGCTCCACCTTTGGTCCTGAAATACATAACATTGACGTTTTTCACGTAGAATTCAAAGCCCATGTTAACCTATTAAATCAAATTTCCAAATCTATTAAAATAAAATTCGACGAAGTTTTCGCTGATACTGAACGTTTCAAACGCGGTCTTATCACTGGCAACTTAAAACAGTACTATACAAATTGCATAGATAAATTACATGATGACGACCATCAATTAGAGAACTTAATGAAAAATTAAATTTATGTCACATCCACTGTGATAAAGAATTTTAATTCAACTCTTCAAATATTTCATATCGATGAAGAAACATTTAACAAAGATATCAAAGAAATCGAAATTGCTATTATCCGCGTACAACTCATGCAAAGTTATCTGTATATCGAAGACAATTTATACGATATTCTAAATTCAATAACATCCGCGCGTTTAAAAATCATTCATACATCAGTTATTAACCCTGGTGATCTGATTATCTCGTTACAGGAGATTTCACAAAATTTACATCAAAATAATTTACCATTTCTTGTAAAATCATCAAACGTTGCTAAATACTTAAGACATTATTGAATTAGAAGCTTTTCAAACCAATTCAAACTTGGTATTCGTTTAGAAAATACCACTAGTAGAATCACAATCCCATACGTTATACCGTTTATACCCAATCCCTATCTTGGATAATAGAACTGGATTACATCATATTTTGCCCATAAGTAACAAATATATCGCGAAAAATGATGATTCTTTAATGTATGTATCCATACAGGATCCTAATTTGTGTAAACCGTTGTACTTCAGAATGAAGTGGTGTTCCTATCTATTTGCCTACCCAATAGATAACGATGTCGTATGTGAAGCCAGAAGAGCAGTCAAAAATTTATTATATGTTATAACATTGTGGCTTCCCTCAAACACCAAAACACTGCTGGCACCATCGGGACATCGGATTAAAAACTATTAAATCAGTTTTTAATTGTCCCCCGAGGATGTCAAATTGGTTGGCGAAACGCGCGTCGAGTATACCGTTCAGCGTTCTGGTGCTTGTGGACACCATGTCAGTGTTAGTTTCACATCAAATATTATAGCCCTCTTCAGGATACATGTTATAAAACAAAAGAATACGAAAACATTCTTCTGTTAGATTGTCTTGACGCAGTTTAACTTATTCCCAATGCAAAGTGATAGTGCTAGAGTATTTTAATGAGCAGATCAGTCAAAAGTGAATGTGTCACATAAATATCCATATTTAATGCCTACGTAAATATATGCAGCCAAGAACAAATCTCATGTATTTTAATTAACACAATAAAATGTTGTTATAAAACTAGAGCTTGTATCGAATTTAAGGTCATCAACGGCGTATGTTCTCAAGGTAACAATGAATTCTTACAATAAAATAATATACCTTATGTCTTGTTACACATTAAATAAATGCTAAGGAACGAATGGTATGGAAACAACAAAAGCCATTAAATAGTAAAATATAGAGGCAAACTCCAGTAATTGTGTAATGTGAGAAGTATGTAGTAAAAGCGAAAGTGTATGTAGTCTAGATATACGTTGTAATATATACACGTATTACGCATTATGTCTGTTTTAACTATTAGTTAAATATTTCAAACATGTTAATTTGCAAAAAAAAACGTACATTATTATTAATTTTTTACTATCTATTCTCATACTTCAAAATCTCCCACCAACCTTGATAGATAAAGTCTCGCAACTGCGGTAAATATCTGCTTCGATATGGTTCATGAGATATAATGTTCTTGGCAAATATTAGTATTCATAAAATTCTACCGATTTTATATTACTCTTGTTCAAGTAATGCTATAAAATTATTAGAATATGAAAGCTTAAGGCGGTTGCCCTAATTAGTTAAATGAAGGCTTCTGCAACTTTGTATATATATTTAGCAGGGAACTAGCCGAGTCCCAAGGACAAGACTGAATCTGTGAGATGTAATGAATATGAAAACCGACACATTTGGTTACGTAATGGGTGGGAGAATTTTAATTTTCTAACTTTAGAAATGACGTAGGCAAATATAGTTTTTAATAAACACATAATCAAAAACTCTATATCTTTCATAAACGACACTGGGATCCAAGTATAAAAGCTGAATGTTATTCATAATATGCAGCCATTTCTGCCAGCTCCCTCAAATTTTTCGGGTTAGAAAGCCGATGTCTAGCATCCCCTTTTAGGAACTACACAACCCGTGAGACCCATTCTAACACGCACACACACAATAAACAAATCAGAGCTCTTAAACACTAGATAATCATAAACACAAATATTACGAGGCTTTACAATTTACACACACGTTGAACGTCAAAGGCGAGCAAAGTGCAATCTGCAATATCTGCAAATCTGCATTACCAACCAACCCAAAATAACAGAGTTGGCATCATCTGCGCCTTATTTTGTTTCGGAAGCATTATTGACGTATGACAGTTTCGCTATTGATATGTTAGATTTCTTCTATGTTAGTACTTCTGATATACACACAACGTTATGTCAGCGCGCAGACAACTGTAACGTCGGTGCGAGACATTTCCTGTTAATCTGTAACATGGTACACAGTGTACACAGCTTTCTGTATCGTGCTCTCTCTCGCAATCACCGCAAAAACGTCATTGCGATACATGCGCCAAGACCGACTTATTTTGGTTCGGCAGCCTGTCATACCGTTGTCTGTGTACCGTGTTACCATAGGCGTACCCCAAGGCAGTCTAGTAGGACGTCGATTATTTTTATTATAGGTGTACTAATGACATTGAAGATTTATATAATTACATATTTTCTATTATTTAGGGAAAAAACAAGTAAATTGACCCAGAAAAATCGCTGCCCACACTATAGCAGAGCTGAACACAATCAAGCATATAATAGCATATGTGAAAAATATCCAGAAGAATTATATTACATTATTATAAAAAGTAGTAATTAATAGCAATAACAAAAAATCTGCTGGTAATAACTATAAATAATATAACAAATCAAACATCCAAAAACGTAAACGCAACCAGGTCTGGAGACCTGGCTGGCCAATAATAGAGACATCCAGGTCCTATCCACCTGTCAAGATAATAAAATGTAATATTTTCCTCAGTGTGACATCTAAGGTCTGTTCGATACACAGGAAGTTGCAGACTTCCTTCGTACGTCTTGTCGTTGATCGTTGAACTAGTTGTTTTCAGTTCTTAATGCGTTTTTAAGGGAAATGTCAAAAATATTTCTATTTTTAAACGTCATTATCATCAAATGGCACGATTGGGCGTTGGCTATGCTTTTATATATATATATATATATATATATATATATATATATATATATATATATATATATATATATATATATATATATATATATATATATATAGATATATATATGCTACAACTTTCCCCTACCTACCAATTGTCCGCGTCTATGACAAAATGTTCTAGACATCAAAACTTTTAACTTTTTCAAAAATATTGCTGTACATAGACTTTTCTTTCTCCAAACCCTATTTCTGCTGGCCTACTATCAGGAATTGGGTTCTTGCTTCTTCAATATCTAGAGGCAAATTTTCAGATGAAAAACTGATTATATGCTCAGAATTGTGAAACACGTATCGTAAAAATTATGTAAGATCAAAACTTACTACATACTTAAAAGACGGACGTCCGGAAAATAAATATGCAAAAAAATTGAGGCTATTAATCATGAACTTGACAGAGAAACATCAAAACGCAAGACCCAATCGCCTGTAGCATGACACAAACAAGAATAACCTAGTAAAAGGTGACAACACATATCCAAGTGACGACGAAACACCATCCATTACAAATTTAATTAAAATTTTGCCGTCTTGTCTATCAATTTCAATTCCGGGGAAAAAAAGTCTTCATCGTAAACAACGTATTTCCCATATTATAGAATTAATATCAATGTAGAATTTTATATACTAAATCACCTAGATAATGGACTTGTAGAGAATTAAATGAATCAATTTGAATTGGTTGGCTTGAATTTACCTCTTAATTAATTGTTATTAATCATTATGTCAAAGAAAACAGTGTATATCACGAATTGTGTGTACAATTGCCATTCAAGAAAAAATATGGACAGGAAAACCCATTTTCATAATTTTCAAGTACAGGAGGGAGGGTTTATTGATATTACCATAACTCATGGCGTTGTTTAAAAAATAAGTCGTAGGAAAGCTGGGAAAAAGCATTGAAAATAGGAAAACCAATAACTTCGGGTGTATATCGACCCTATTCCAAGCCAGAGTGCTATAGTACAAAATGAATGTGAAGTAATAATAGTAAAATATTTTTTCTACATTCATGCAAAAAAACAAAAATTTATTGAACTATATTTAATGTAAAAACTGGTTCTTTATTATAACAATTTTTTTTTATTTCACTCATCTGTCATTCTACTACAGTGTTTTGACATAATGATCATGATATTATGTCAACTAATGTCATGAAATTAATGCCACCTAAATTAATTTTTTTTCTGGCTTTTGTATGAACGTAGAAAAAATATTGTATGTAACCCGTACAAAAAGTGTTTAATGCAAGCGACGTGAAATTGACGTTAGCTAAATTGCTCCTATAAATTGGATATTATTTACACGTGGTCATTATTTTTTGGTACAATCAGTCTACAGTTAAAATATTCCGCTGTTCCTTCTTTAAATTTGCCCTGTGTTCAGGAAAAAGAAGGAAGAACAGTCCTTGATTTGAGGACGCTAGAAACAACATTTTAAGAGTGTAGTGCCATATTACCCAAATTAACTAATTCTTATTCTGTTTACCATTCCGGCATAAGCGAATAAACAATGTCAAGTATATAAAACAATAATATGCTGATTAGGATATTTAAGGTCTAAGTCGACTCAATAAACAACATTATTATAACAACTAAATAAAACTGAGTCACGTACACATTGTACGGATTAGATTACAATAAGAATTGATGTATTGATGCGTTAAGGCATTGATGCGTCGAAGCAAGTAAGCACTTAAGCATTGAACGTTGTACGTCTCGATGTGCCTATGTGATAATGTACTGTCTTAAATAAATTATTACCAAGTAGCCCAACTGTGTCTACATTCATGGGTGGTTTACCCATTACCTGGTGATCCTACAAAATCACCACCGCAAGAGAAACAAATAACGTTTCAGAATCAAGTGAGGACAATTTATGTATGAATATTTTTATGTGAGCATGTGCTGGTTACTTTACGAGATCTAACTGTTGTGAAAGTAAATGTTGTTGAATTTTTTTGGATTTTTGATTTGGATTTATTGGAACTACGGCACGTACGTCGACAATTGGTGATTTTTCTATGTGTTTGACGTCTTCTCAAAGAAGGCACTTAATTATTAAGTGGTTAATGGTGTATCCATTTTCTTTTAAATTCATATAATACCCTGTAATAAAGAAAAAGTTTCTAGGCAAAATAAAGAAATATTATATTCAATTATCTGCCTACCTATTTATTTTACTATATAGGTACCTACATATTTTTAGATTATTTTTATATTTTAAAGAGGGATCAAAAAAATAGGAACCTCAAAATTGGCACTATTTTTAAGAACCATTTTAAACGTCGAATATAAAAAAAAATACTTTTATTTAATTGCACATATTAGTACAATTCTTAAAGAAGATTTTGACCTTATAAACGTTGATCTATGATAGTTCTCCGACCGTTTTCTCCATTTTTCTCTAGGGTTTGTGCACTAACCAATAGCTTATTATCATCAATCGAAAGATAATTTTAATACCCACAACTTCCTCATTTAACATTATTCAATTCGAGCTCGTTTTTTTTTATTAGCGAAAATCCATTTTTCTACTTTCGTCAATAAATTTTGGAAAATTATTCCCAAAAATTATTTCCCTTGCATTGTCTTTTTCTACATGACCATATTTTTTAACCTGTTACAGATAAACTGCCATGTCGATAATATTTCCAAATACAAACTACACTCAGGGGCAAAAAAACGCAACAAGGTAATATTTGGTAACATTTAAGGTCTCCCAACTTTTTTATTTCAAGTTCAATTTTCATAATTTTTTTAGCAAACTGTAGATAAAATGATCAATTTCAACTTACATATTCAATTTTTTGTTATACGCTTGGGTTTTAGTCATTGTTGTTGTACAACCCTAATTTTAAATCACCCTGTGGAATAAATTCTCTACTAATTTCTTGCAAAATTTTTTTTACATTTTGTTATTTAGTTCATGTCTTTAGATGTATTGGATCTTTTTTTACAGCAAAATTAACTTGTCACCAACAGTTTACTTTAAGAAAAGTAATTTTTGATGGGGAGGCTTTGCTCTTTATTGCGCTAATGTCACTTTGACAGTGATTTTTTTGCACAAGACTTGTATTCCTACCATGGTTTTAAGTGCTGAAAATTGCGCAAAAGCTGTTGCTCTTGTTAAATATGATCGTAATTATGAATAAGTTGCATTAATCCTTCATGTTCATCGCTCTACCATCAAAAGAGTAGTCGAACGTTTTAGACAAACTGGCAGAAATAAGCGTAGAGCAGGTAATGGCAGAAAACGAAAAACTACTGCTATTGATGACAGATTTTTTCACGTACAAACTTTGGGGGACCGTCATTTAACGTCAGTAAAGTCAAGAAATCAACTGCAAGAGGTGCGTGGTATAAATGTCAGTGTGCGCACAGTTCGCGAGACAAGACCAAAGACTTTGGTTTGAAAGCTTGCAGACCAACAACTAGACCGAAATTGCTTCCGCGATATCGCGTAGCTAGACTGCAATTTACAAATGAATATTTACATTGGAACGCCAAATATAACAATGTTTTTTTTAGTGAAGAATCCAGATTCTGCTTACATTCTCCAGATAGACGGAAAATAGTATGGAGAAAGAACGGAGAAATATTTGCAGAGTGTACGTTCAGTCCCCGTTTCAGCTATGGAGGAGGTTCAGTAATGGTGTGGGCAGGAATAACCCAGTGGCCTACACTGAGTTAGTGGTCATCAATGAACCCTTGACGGCGCACCGATATATTGAGGAGATATTAACCAATTGCGTTGTACCTTTTAGTGGATTTATCGGCGATCGCTTTATTCTAATGCAGGCTAACGCGCAGCGGCATACGGCAATGTGTGTCACACGATGCCTCACAGAAGTTGGTATTAACAAAATGAACTGGCCATCATGTTCGCCTGATCTCAACCCCATAGAGCATAGACATACTTGGTAAGCGAGTCGTGCAACGCGAAGTAGCTCCGGCTACGGTGCAGGGTGAATGGCGAAATATCCCTGAAGGTGATATTCGTAACCATATTGACAGTATGAACCGACGTATGCAGGCAGTTTAAGAGGTAGAGGTGGCAATACAAAATATTAACCTAAATTTATTGTAAGAAGTACGTTTCTTCAGGTTAGTTAAGTTAGTTGAACTGGATTGTTTTGAAGTTTAATTTTGAAATTTTTTATTTTCATGTTGCAATAATTGCTTATTATTGTTGTATTTTTATTTCATTTTCATGAAGGAAAGGCATGGTTCCCCATAAGAATGTAATTTGTGTGGTATTTTGCAAGAATTTGGTTATAAAATTATTATATGAAATTATTTAATTAAAAACACTTGCTGACAAATTCATTTTTCTCTGAAAAAATAATTAATACACATGTCTTTATGACAAACTGAAAAACAAAATGTAGAAAATGGATGGTTCTTCACAAAAATTGGTATTTAAATTGGAAATAAAATAGTTATGATTTAAGGAATAAAAGTTATGCGTTTTTTTGCCCCTGAGTTAGTCCCGCAATAAAATTATCGCAATGAGCAAAACTTCCGTCTTGCCGTTGGCGCATCGTGAATCGAGTCACTGAAACATTAAAACGTCCGGCTTTATCAACCCACACGCCCTAGGTGCGAATGATTTCACCCAATTCCGACTATATCGACCCATTCGCTTTTCTTGATCGTTGATTTTACCTCTTTGTGATTTTCTCAATGACAAGTCCGGGTGAAGTGTGAACCTGAAGGCCTCTGAAACATTGTCCAAACCATGCAGAACATTCTAATCCATATAATTTGTACTATTCTATAAAAGCGCGGACTGCCTAGTCGCCAACTTAGTGCGGTTACATAAGTACATGCAAAAAGGTGCACAGGAAGTAGATTATGTTGGTGTTTTTGGTTAGTAAATGCGATAAATAGGTGCTCAGGTATTTTCTAGTGCAGGAGGATAACGTGAAAATTGTGCGGTTGTGGAGAATTTAAAAAGTTTATTTAGTGCATTGGAGGAATTTTACATAATTATTATAAGTTTAATTTTACGTAATTATTATAAGCAAGTTCTAAAAAAATATTTTTAAATTCACAAATATCAGTACTCTGAAAATCACAGCTATAAGTGATATAATTGTAGCCAAAAGGTTTCGGTTTCATATTCACAAAAAAATTTAAGTATTATATATTTTCACTTTAAAATTATCGCGGAAGATATTACTCTTTTTAAGTCTTTTTCACACCGTCATATATAGAGTACGTGATATTGTTTTTTTCTCTTCTCTTTTGAAGATGCTAATATAAACTTATACCTACGTACACTTTTTCCGTGACATCAGGAAATGAAATTGAGGATCACAATGATTTTTTAATTTATTGAAATTCTATTGGAACTAAAATAACATGTTAATGGATAGAAATAAGGCCTAAACCAGATGATTGCAAAAGATACACAAATATTTATAATTATTTTTTCGCAAAGCAAAACAAAAAAATAATAGAATGACATATACCTTTTAATACTCATGCACCATCAGTAACTATATTTTTCCATATTACTATACAAAATATTTAATGTTTTTTATGTTGTTTAATTATACCACATATTTCAAGTGAATATATTACCTCAATGGCTAGAGCGACCTTAATTTTAATATTTAAACAATAATTATTATAATGTAGGTATAAATAAGACTATGCTCAGAAATTTTAATGAAGAAACAATATATCATCATATATTTGGGGTTATAAATATAAATTTTCAAGTAAGGTAATAGATAACTGTTTAAGTAAAATATATGTTATAGATTTAGTAATTTATAAGTAATTTATTATTAGAAAAACCTTTTGCCGCTTCCAAATTTAATACTACAACCCAATTATTTTCATAGTTATCTACATTTGTTTATATTACATACTTCTAAAATTTAGCACCATTCTCCTTAGATGTTATGTAATTTTAAAAATTTCTTAGATATGTTAGTATAATTTCTTCCCTTCCATGTGAAGTCTAAGATTATATTGTATTTGATCAGGACAAAAAAATCGCCAATTTTCGTGGAAGGCAAATATTTTTGAACCGTTTGTGCGTCATCAAATTTGAAGCAACTTTCAAGACCTCCGTCCGTCTTTCTGGAGGCCGTGTTTTTTGTTGACACGTTATCTTAAGAAATAAATGTTCCCACAACGCAAGATTGGACAGAAAATAATTGGGAATCAGCACCCAGAAATTCGATTATGTGTATTCGAAGACATTTTAAGACTTTTTTAAAAATATGTAAAATGTGGGGAATGACTTTGCGGATGCAAATCCTAACGGTTCCATTAAATTCGTAATTGCAAAAAATAAAAAAAAAATATTTCCCATTATTTTCAACTTGCGATTCTGACGCCATTTATTAATTTTTTTACACCAGTCGAAAGCCTAATCATTGTAGATTTCAACGGTGTATGCAATAAGTTAATTTTTTCATACAGAATTTGTCAGATTGTTTAAAAGCAGGTGCGGTGCCAAAACTGAGGTGAAAATTTCGGCATTGAGAAAATTTTTGAACGATTGAAGATAGCTATATGATCAGTAGACGAAAAATGGGCCCCAAGGAGTGGGAAAGTTTTTGGTGGAAAGAAATGTTCACAAGTGATATGGTGTCCGAGTTTTCTTTGTGGAACGCCCATGCGCAGTGAACGCAGTCAGACAAACTTGTAATAATATATTAGTCTTTCTTTTGTGTTGTAACTAATAACATACAGGCAAAACTTTATAATAAAGCATGAATTTATATAAAATCATGTTTGGAATGGTATGATTATATTCATACAAAAATAAAAAACAAATCTACATTTGTAAAAGTTTCTTTTCAACAAAAAAATTTCCCTCTCCTTTGGACACATTTTTCGTCGATTAATAATATATTTCTTCAATTATGCAAACATTTTCTCGATGCTGAAATTTTATCATTAGTTTTATTACCGCACCTCCTCTTAATCAATCTGACAAATTCTCTATCAATCAAAAACATGTTTTGCACATACCTTTAAAATATACAATAATTAGGCTTTCAACTGGTGTAAATAAATATTAAAAATGACGCCACAATCGCAAGCTAAACACAAAAAAATGTTTTTTACGATAATTGAAAACCATTTTATAAAAATATTTTTTTATTCTTTTTTGTAATTACGAATTTAATGGAGCCCTCCGAATATGCACCCGCAAGATGACTTTAGAAGCGTTTTTTTCGACGTCTGCTTCGGACTAAAAATAGTTTAAATGTGGACCACTTTTCATGCAGTCACCTCATATCTCGCTCACCTGATATCCAAAAATTTTGAAAGTTGTAAATATGTACTTAATAAGTAAGTCTTTAGAAGTAACCACATTCGATTAAAGTCAGAGGCGTTCGATTCTATGGTGGCAAAAGGGGTCGTTTAAAAAAAGTATTAGAGATTTTTTTAGAGAAAAACTAGTTAGATATTCTTCATCACCTTTAGAAACCCCTTTGTACAGGATTACATCGTTGTGGCTTCAAATATGTTTGAGATTAGGGAGGTCAAAAAACAGTATTTTCCATTTTAAATAAAATAATTTGTATCTGTGAAACGGATTGTCATAGGATAAAAATGTATGCTTAATTTTTGTTTAGAATAATATATATTGTACTAGTATGAAATGATTTTACAACAAAATTACTATTTATTTAATAGGGCAAAAATTTTAATTTGTATTATACCATGTTTCTAACAAATAATCTACAGAAATAAATTATTTAAATTCTTTGCTTTTCTAATCATTTCATACTAGTACATTATTCTGAACAAAACATAAAGAATACATTTTTTTCATGTGACAATCCGTTTTACAAATACAAATTTAAGGTAAAAAAAATGTATTTTGACCACCCATCTGTCAAACACCTTTGAACCCACAACGATGTAATCTCGTACAAAAAAGTTTCTAAAGGTGCTGCTTCAGAATATATCACTAGATGGGTATACGAGTAGGTATATTCACCACCAAAATTTCAAAATATTCGGATATCAGGTGATCGAGGTATGAGGGTCGCTCCATGAAAAATGGGGCATATATATATATATATATATATATATATATATATATATATATATATATATATATATATATATATATATATATATATATATATATATATATATATATATACGACTGATTTTATTACTTAACGTTTTGGTCCCTTTTTTGGGCCTTTTTCAAAAGAGTATTTTATTTATGACGTATTTGACATAGGCAAAAGTGAGAGTATTCCATCCTTCCTTCTTATTATTGTGATACAATCTGGCCAATCAGATTAATGCCTATTATTTAATTTCACTTACAACTATTACAATTTAAACGGCACTTGATTTAATTTTGAATTCTAAACATTATATAACATTATATAACATATAATCAGATTGACTTTCTGTCGCGTAACTTCGATGTATGTTTTAGGCATCATATCTACATTGCGTTTTGCTTCGAGATTATAGATTCTCGAAACCCCTTTCTACCATGATGCTTTCGCATTAATCCTTTAATCTAGACATAATTTATTCATGCTCTATATGCTATAATTATTATGTTATAAAACTTGTCTATTGTAATCATGCTAGATAGAGATGTTTATGCCGATAAATAACTTATATATATAATGAAATTACATTCTTACCAATCAAGCGAGTAGCTGGTTGGCGTTATGTATGGTACATATGTTAGACAGCGATACGTGCGTGCTTGCATTTGTACTAGTCAATGCGATAAATAATGATCACTGATTTACGTTTAATTTACAATTTGATATTTTTCCTGAATTTAATTAGTGATTTATGCTCTATCATAATAATTATCCAAGATGGTAGCTCCAAGATGGGTAATTATTTTGTGATTAAATGGTCGATTCGACCCGAAATTCGTCCCAAAATTTGTATCTGAAGTTTTACTGCTAGCAGATCACAGATTTTTTTTTGGAAAATAAATATTAAAGATGACGGCTACAATATGACGGACGTTTTCGTCATCAAATAC
>CAXKVY010012004.1:0-22760 GCA_964058915.1 Tetropium fuscum
GATCCAGACCTCCAGAGGGATAAGATCCATCTTGCAAAAAGATCAAAAACTTTAAGAACTTTCTTTGGATCGATTCTAAATGTGGACAATGAACGTGATAAATCGGATACCATATAATCGACCCGTATTCTAGTTTTGACCTCACCAGAGCATAAAATAGATATTTGAAGGTGCTTATATTGGAAAAGTCCCGGCAATTGCGATAAATGAAGCCATAAGATTTAAAGGCACTAGAAACAATATGGTTTATATGTTCAACAAAGGTGAGTTTGCTGTCAAAATAAATACCCAGATCTTTGAATACATCAACTCGGCTGATGATGTTAGTCCCAATGAAGTAGTTGTGAGTATGAGATGTAGTTTTGCGAGTATAAGTCATTACGTTACATTTAACTATATTTAGTTTTAGATGATTTGTCTCACACCATGAGGACATTCTGTTAATTCAGTCTTGAAGGTGGATTGAATCTGTAGAATATTTAATTTCAGAGTAGAGTTCAAAATCATCGGCAAATAACAAATGCTCACAAGTAATGAATTCAGGAAGATCATTAATAATGAATAAGAACAATATGGGTCCCAGATTGGAACCTTGTGCAACTCCCGAAGTTGGAGAAAATTATATTGAAGTGAAATTTTGCGAATAAACGAAATAAAATCGTTTGAGATAAAAGTTTTTCAGACAGACACGTCATCTGCAAAATTTTCAGCATTCTCGTCACTTTCTAATTCTACTGGATAGGGCTGGAACCTTTGATGTAACTGTAACACTCGGAGTAGTTTCCACAAACACCAAAACACTTTCACTTCGCTCGACGCGCGTTTCGCCAACCAAGTTGGCATCATCCGGACTGTAAAACTGAAACTGAACTGAAACTGAACTGAAAAAAACTGTAAAACAGTTTTAATCGTCTCCGGATGATGCCAACTTGGTTGGCGAAACGCGCGTCGAGCGAAGTGAAAGTGTTTTGGTGTTTGTGGAAACTACTCCGAGTGTTACTTTCTAATTCATCCAAATATTCCAATGCTGTCTGTCAGATTCTAAATTCAAATTACAATAAAAAAATAGAAACGTTTAAAATTAAGTAAGTCCTACTTAAATAACTCTGGACCTGTTGCTATAATTATAAATTCATAGCAACATCTCTGAACTGTTGAGGAACTGCATAAATATCTGTGGGCTGTTGATTGAATAGATCACTCCATTCTGTTATAAAAATTTGGAAGGTTTGGCATCAGTAAGTCACTGCTGGAATTACCATGATCGTATTTAACCAACAGATCAGCTTGTGGCTTATTAAAGCCGCACATATGACTTCTATATCGCAGCCTCAGGAGTACCTCAAGGGTCAGTTGTTGGTCCAATCCTCTTTCTGTTGTTTAACGATCTGATGTTTAACGTTTTGTTAAACAATCTCACTAATATTATTGAATGTACAAACTCCTATATGCTGATAATTTAAAAATCTTTAAAATAATATCACACCTGGATTCAATACCAGGAGCAATAACAAACCTGACTATCTCCAAGTGGAAGGCTTATGACTGATTAAGTTTCCTCATCTATGTGGTTATAATATACAGGATGTTGGACCCACAAGGTGTGATTTGATTTGAAGATTTAGGAATATATTTGAAACAAATATACCATTTAATGAATATACAAACTATAATGAAGAATTCTGTTAAAACTCCAGAATTTATAATCCGTAAGTGTAAGACATTTTCGAATTAATTGAACTAATTATTAATTGAATTAATTGACTTACCATTCACACTGAATGAACTTCTCTGCGCAAAGAAATGATTTTTACATTTTAAGTGCAGGAGATATCCTGAAAGAGGCATCAGCCAGGAATACTGGACATGTTTAATATGCAGTCATTAAAGCATCGCAGAATTTTATATTAGGCTTTCTACTTAAAATTTTCATAACAAAATTGACATATTTAAATTTTCATATTCCCCTTATTAACTCCAGGCAAAATAAAACGTTTACTTGTTTAATCTCCAGAAAAAATACCCTGACTATGTCCCTTAATTTAAACGATTATCATTATTATTAATATTATTACAAACTTAGTTCGATGAAAAATCTATTATTATTATAAATTTAGTTCGCTTTAAAATGTATTTTGAAAAGACTTCTTCCGTTAAATAGATCTGTTTACATTTCCTGCTTAGACAGCAGAAAATGAGTGATGAAATTTCAATATTCCATTTGCTACCCGATTAACCCCAAATCGGCAACAAATATATCAACAATGTCCCGAAGGACTTTGCCGAAGATAAATCACCTTTGAGTCAGGGAATATTTAACAGGCTTAAAGACATCTTATCCCTTTGAGATTTCAATATTTAACAAATACCTACATTTAAGAAAAGAATTATATTTGACGAGGAACTTGCGTGCAGTGAAACATGCTATGAAAAAATGCCCAGAAAAATAAAGGCAAATTATAAAGAAGCATATTGTGCAAGTGGAAATCCCTGAAAATAACAACGAACCTAGACGTAAACGGAGTGCACAAACTCAAGATAAAGTAGTACTTAAAATAAGTGGTTAATACAGTAACCTAATTAGGTTATATATCAAACATATTTTTATTAAAATATTTGTTTGCATCGGTAGTTATTGGATGTGATCGTGTAGGCAAAAGTAGCCATATTTTGGATGCAAGCGTACATCGAAGTCGGCTCGGTTAAACGTCTCAGTGCATAGTAACTATTTATGCCGCAAATGCGTAATATTTTCTTGCATGATCGGGAATTTTTATGCAAAAATTTTCATAGCACCTAAAATGTTACCAAGAATAAATTATATATAAATTCAAATGTATGCTTTATACTTGAGTGCGTAAATTATGACATTTTGCACACAAGAGCGTAAAGCAGATTGTCCACATTTTAATTCGTACACATTTTTTTGGTTGCCACATGGGCAGTTTTTTATTACTTTTCGTACTTGAGCGCAAAGTTTCTCTTTACATACTATACAGTATGTGCGAAGTTTGTACAATACACATGGTTTACAAATGGGACTAATGTGAAAGACAGATATAAGTAACTAATAATAATAATAAGTACAATGCAGCCAAAACGCTGAAACAATCAAAGCCCAGATATTATTGAGGATTGTGGTTGTTTTGTTTACATTTTATGAAGTCGTATTTATAGATTTTTGTGGGTCGCATTCACGTTTTATTTATATCCCAACATACACTCACGGACAAAATAATCGATCCACTCAAAATATTGATGCAGTTTGACTCAAATATTGATGCAGAGGCGGTTTGGTAATAGTGTGGGATGGCGTGAGTATGGAAGCCTGGGCGGACTTAGTCATAGTGAATAGGGGAGCTACACTTAGGGGGAGCTACACTTAGAGGGGAGCTTAGTCATAGTGAATAGGGGGGACAGCGGACAGGTGTATAAGAGACGTTTTAGAACCATATGTTGTTCCTTGTGCGCCGTTGATCAGAGACGATTTTATGTTGATGCATGATAATGCCCTGCCGCATGTTGCACGAATTGTTAATGAATATTTAGCCGAGGTTGATATCCCAGTAATGAATTGGCCTCCTCGAAGCCCAGACCTGAACCCAATTGAACATGTTGTGGATGCTCTTGGAAATAAAGTACAATCCCGTGTACAAGGGTCTGCAAATCTTACAGCAGCTTAATGAAGTTTTAATTGGAGAATGGCAGCAAATCGACCAGGGTTACATTCAAAACCTAATTGAGGGGAAATCGTGCACGTGGGGGAAACACTTCGTACTAAGTTGATTAGGTTTTTCAGTTTATTTTCAGGCCGTTATCGTTATGGTTAAATTTTTAAAATTGTTATTGAAATAAATGTAAAATGTAACGTTTTTCTAAAACCCTTGTATCTTTAACAAAAGAAAAGTTATGTAAACAATTAAAAAAGGAAAATGCAAGGAATAGATGTAGATTGATAGCAAAATAATAAATTATAAGGAGTAACCGTTTGGCCACTCCATATATTGTTTTAAAGTTAGAGTAAAAAGGCACTTTTTGTGTCACCCTGTATAATATGGACATTTGCCTAGTTCTGTATAAATTTAGCTATTATATGAAAAAAAAACTAATCAAATCGGACTTAAATTAACAAAGTTATTGATAAGCAAACTTCATCAATATTTTGAGTGGATCGATAAAAATCACTAAATTAACACTGTTAAATTTAACAAACAAAAAAACGACGGAAAACGGCTTTGTTTACGTCGAACGGTATGCTCGAACGATATCGTGAGTAAAATTGTCAAAGGAATATTCTATAATCTTTAACTTGTTTTACGTGAAACGGAGTAACATAAAATTGTAAGTATATTCGTAATATTTCCAAATAGAGAATTCCAATCAATTAATGCCCGTTTCTGATGCAGAGCTGGAAAATTGGTATTCTTAAATATCCGAAATCTGAACCCTGTAATCTATTCTGCATCTGCTGTTGATTATAAACACTTGACGCACCCTATTGTCCACATCATCAAATGAATCATATATACCTAATGCATTTTTATATTTCGGGGAAAGGCTATCTACCCCTGCACCTAGATGACAACTCATGATCCGCATACGTCTATCTGTAATCTGCTGTCGAAGGTCCTTCCTTTCGCTATTGCCCCTCAATTACCCATCATAATTTGAAACACATGCTGCCGCGTACCCCTCAAATTAATTCACAATATAGCTCTAAAGCATGTCAATAGCGATAAAGTGCGTGTAATTTCTGTATTGTGTGTTCACCCTTAGGTTATTGTTTCCCCCGTTATGATTGTCGCCAATATGAGCGATGTTCTGCCCAACAAAGGGGAAGTTTAGTTCATTTCGAGTATCATGCCCGAGTAATAATATTTACACGTATCTGTAAAGCGACTTTAATGGAAGTTTACCGTTTAATAATAATAAGTTATGTTTTCCGAGGCAAGACAATGTTGGGTGGCGAACTAGAACTGAAGTGTAAATGAAATTTCATTACGTGCATGGAGCGGTGTTTGAACAGTTTAAATATGAGTGGTGTTCACTGGAAAGTGCCTTTTAGTTTGCTGAAACTTTTGCAAGTGTGGATTATTGTGCTCGCTACTACCCCCGTTATGGCAGGTTTGTGTTTTTACTTTCTTATATTATATAAATTTGGTTTAGAGTTTACCCCCTCAATTGAATTTTATTATTCTAATGATTTTTTTAACACTTTCTGTCGATCTTTTGTGTAATGCCATTTTTTTCTTTAATAATATGATATTAATAATAGGTAATATTAATAATACGTTATTTTTAAATTATGCAGTGGGGGATTTTGTAGAAATGTGAAATGATTATTAGCCGAGGATTTTTTTCAATGTGTTTTTACCCAAAATAGATCTAAAATTATGTTCGATTTACCTATTAAACGAGTTATAGAGGCAATGTCATATAGAATTTTCATTATTTAAGTATTTTTATAAATAAAATATAAATGTACTTGAATTTAAACTGATAAATGACGCATCATTTCTGAGAAACTCCAGTGATATTGAAAGAACTTGTACACAATTTCTTAATGTTCCTGTTTTGGTGTATATTCAAGTGCAGAAATTAAGCCATTTTAAGATTACTATATTATACATACACAGATATATACGCTATATATATATATAAATATATATATATATATATATATATATATATATATATATATATATATATATATATATATATATATATATATATATATATACATATATATATATATATATATATATATATATATATATATATATATATATATATATATATATATATATATATATATATATATATATATATATATATATATATATATATATATATATATATATATATATATATATATATATATATATATATATATATATATATATATATATATATATGGGGTGAGGCAATAGTGCATCGGACTTCGATATCTCGAGTTCTATGTGAGCTAGAAATTTTAAAAAAAGTACAAGGAAACTAAATAAAAAAGTCTGTAACTGGAAATTATTTTCGAACATACAGGGCGAGCCAAGAAAAAATTTCAGGACCAAGTGCCTTTTTAAATGTAATGCCATGTATATCAGTACATTTTTTGAAGCCCCGTTGTAGTCTTCTTTCAGTCCTGTGTTATTGACGTCTCCCAACCACTTGGTTATAATGATTTTTTTTGTTGAAATAATGCAATTTGCAGATGGATATTAAAAAAATCACTACAGTCACAATTATGGGTTTGGTATTGGTACACTTGGAAATAATGAAAAAAATTTAATTTTGGAGGGTGAAATTTTAATTTTGGAGGGTTAGAGGGTGAAATTTTAAAAAATTTCACCCTCTTGCAATTGAATATTCTTGACCTTATCAATGAAATCATTCGAATTTTTAACTGAAAAACTAGGCTGGCAATGGGCAAACTTTCAAATTCCTTAGTCAACCATTTTGATAAGTGGTAAGTCGGAGATCCAATAGACGATACTATTGGACGCACCGGCTTCCCTTGCTTATTAATTTTTGGTAAACAATACAATCTAGGTACAGTAGGGTTAGATACATGTAACCTATTCTTAACAGTTGGAGTAATAAGGTTGTTACATGATTTGAGGACATTTTTTATTTCAGTAGTCGTTCTTGGTAAAGGGTTTCTAGTAAGTTCTTTATAAGGACCATTACTAATTAGGTTGTTTACCCGTTCATAATAGTCCTCTTTATCTAAAATAACAACCTTACTACCTTTATCTGCTTTTAAATAAAAACAGTCTTTTTCGCGCAATCTTTTGATAGTCTTTCTAGGATTCTTTGAGCATGACTTTCTATTGCCTACGTTAGTCATTATATTTTTAGAAATTTGGTTCCTACAAGCCACTCTGACGAGACCCTTGGATGAATCAGGCAGATATTGAATTGAACTTTCAATCCCTGCCACGACATCATCCAAAATCTTATCAGAAGGGGCTACAGCAAAGCTGTTAAACCCTTGTTTAGAAGGTCAAGTTCTTCTTTATCAAAAGAGTGTGACGAGTGATTTTCCACAATGTCAACGACCTTCCGAGGAACATTTTTTGGTACATTAGTAATCAATTTTTTAAATTTTTTATTTTGTGAAGACATTTGAGAGAAGAAAAACATTAATTAGATATCTCGTAACTGGTATTCACATGTTTTTCTTAAAACCCATGATTGTGGCTCTAGGGATTTTTTTAATCTCCATCTGCAAATTGCCCTATTTCAACAAAAAAAAATCAGTACATCCAAGTGGTTGGGTGATAGTCAGTAATATATACGAGTGAAAGGATACTAGATGGGGCTTCAAAAAATGTACTGATATACATAGCATTCTATACAAAAAAAAAGAACTTGGTCCTGTAATTTTTTGTTGGCTCGCCCTGTATGTGAAAAAATAATTTTCAGTTATAGAATTTTGTATTTACTTTACTAGCATTTTTTTTTTAAATTTAAAAATCATAGAACTCGAGATATGGAAGATTTTGTTTTTCAAATGAGAACCCCCATTTTTATGGTCACATATTGTTTTTTGTAAAAAAATAAACATGTGTTGTCTGAACTTTTTTTATTTCGGCTTGTAGTTTTTTAAATTGCTAAAGTTTGAAAATCTATTCTTCTATTCTATGGAGGTTAATGGACCACATTTTGAGAACCTTAAATGTTAAATAAAAGAATGTTAAATAAAAAAAAATAAAACTTATTGATGACGTTTTTTGTCGATATAACAGCCCCCACCCCCTCGCCCGGGACACGAGAATATTTTCTTAATTAGGCTTGTTTTGTTAGATTAGCAATTTGCAAAAAAAACTGCATGCCGAAATAACAAAAAAATCAGACGAAAGATGTTAATTTTTTCCCAAAAAATAAACATAAAAAATGGAGGTTCCAATTTAAAAAACAAAAATGAACTCCCCCTGCTAAGGGGTGAGAGGTTGGGGTGTGGATATTGTGCCCAAATGATTTGCACCTCTAAACCCTGCAACTTTTGTTTGAACTTTTTTTTGGTAGCTTATGGACCAATTCGAAAAAACAATTTTGGCCGTTTTCAAAAAAATTTCTTAATATCAATAAAACCCCCGTATAATCGAAAATAAGCGACCAAATTTATTTATAATTGGCCCATAGGCTACTACCCTATTTACACCCCGTATATTCCTTTTTTGAGCACGGAGAAGCATGATATTCAGGCCATTTATTATCAATGATATTTCCAAAAACGTCCTGAAAACCGTATTTTCATATTCCGTTTTCCGGTATTTTTACGTTTATTACTTTAAGATGGGATATTGTTGGAAGCATAATACACTTATTTTTCTCACCAATGGTCATAGAGGGCAACGAAATATAAACAAATATATATTCAATAATGAGAATGTGATATATAAAATCCATTAAATTAGATGATACATGAGACATTGATTGCTTCTCGATGCTGAGAGGGTTTAAAAAATAAATAAATAAACTAAATCAGCAGTATACCTCTCGATTGCATAAAATTTCGCCATTACCGAGCCCAATTTAAACAAAGTGGAAAACAAATAAAACTAGTTATTGCCGAGGCAAACCAATTCGAGCTTTTATGCCTTGTCTCGAAATAGATTCCCACTACGTTCTTCGATAGCTAGGCATAAAAATACCCCTTACTGTCTCTTCTGCTGTAAAAACAGTGACATTCTAGTCACATCAAACTCTTGCTGCTCAACTTACATCTTCTCACATCTTACATCAAAACAGAACAATATTTCAGGGAAGAGTCTAAAATAATCTTAAAGTGTGGTATTGTTGGCTGTGGAACTGCTTCCTGTAGTAGCATAGCACGTTTAAAATTCATCGTAAAACAATATAAAATTTACATATGAAAACCTTACAGGCACTAGGAGGGCGAGGTTAAGGGTTATTGTTACTGGGTGACTGTATTGCAAGCGGTTCAAGCCAGTTATATTATGGTATAATTTAGAAAAGGACATGTAGAATGTAAAATGTATCATGTATCCCCACGTCGCGAGAGAAATCTTATAGTCTCATTGTATATACATAAGATACGCTTTAAATGACATAAATAAATACATGAGATGTATGTACCTATTCATTCATAAGACACATTTTAAATATATTAAATTAACCTCTAATTAAGCAAAGTTTGAAGTACAATACTGTACTTCAAACGAAGTGACGCGCTTTTTAGTTTGTCATTAAAAAAGTTAACATACCACAAAACCAACTTTCAAAATACCTCACCAACCCTAAAGAAGTTGCAGAAAACATAAAAAAACTACCTAACAATAAAGCCCCCGGATATGACGAGATTGATAACATACTGCTTAAGAATCTGCCGAAAAAGGCCATAGTCCAATTAACTTACCTGATCAACGCAATGTTGAAACAATACTTCCCAACAGATTGGAAACATGCCATTGTCATTCCAATACCAAAGCCCAGAAAAAATCCCACAGAACCAGAATCCTATCGTCAAATCTCCCTCCTGCCAACCATGTCTAAATTAACAGAGAAAATCGTCCTGTGTAGATTGAACAGAGTAGACGCCAAACGAAAAATAACACCAGATTGCCAATTCGGCTTCCGGCCAGGACATAACAACACTTTGGCCGCAGCAAAAATCACAACCGATATAACCAAAAATTTTAACAAAGCCAAAAATACAGTACTTCTCCTGCTAGACATGGCAAGAGCCTTCGACACTGTCTGGCAGGAGGGGCTAATGACTAAAATTGAACGGTTAGGTTCTAAACTCCTAAAATCCTACCTCAAAAACCGCACATTCCAAGTCCAAATAAACTCCACGTTATGCCATTCCTACCCCCAGAAAGCCGGAGTCCTCAAGGCACAGTCATAGCACCTCAACTATATACCTATTATACGTCAGATATCCTCACATTTCCACAAACCCAACTAACCCTGTACGCTGACGACACGGCGATAACAGCGTCCAGCTACTATTCTGAGGCCGCTAACGCCCAAATAAAAATCCACCTTAACAAAATACTACGCTTCTATATTAAAAGGAAAATAAGAATCAACCCGGAAAAACCGGAACTAATTAACTTCATCAGAAAATACACAAACAACAAAATAAAAGGGAAAATAAAAATTGAAAATACCACAATAGAAGAACAACCCCATGCTAGATACCTCGGAATAGTGCTGGACAAACGCCTCAATTTCTTAAAACATCTAAATCAAATCGCCGTGAGGTCATAGGCAGCGGTTAAAATCGTCTACCCTCTATTATCCCGCACAAGCAAAATGACATCAGTAGCAGCTTATTGCTACTGTATAAAACCATCATAAGACCCATAATAACATACCGTGCTCCGGTATGGTGCAGCATATCAGACACAAACTACCTCAAACTGCAAAGAATACAAAATATGATAGATATATAAGAATTCAAACTTTACATAATATCAGCAGAACACAAAATATAAAAGACTACATAACCGAGCTTGCACAAAAATTATACACGACGGCCATTCACAGTTCCAAACTGACAAAAACCCTGACAGACATAATACACGATCCCAACATACACATAAAACATAGATTACCCTGCCAAACCCTACCCATATTTTATTTACCATTGCCAAACCCCCAACCCCATTCCAAACCCCAGACAATAACAAAACGCAACAAACTACAAAACACATGACAATCTCTATCCAAACTTAAACAACAACAAAAATAAATTGGGCGGATAATCGGTTACAAATACCAAACCAGTATAAAAATTAGAGCAGGTTTTTTAATTTAATTTTCCTGTATAAATAAGCAAATAAACAAACCACCCGAAAACAATTCACTCATACAAAAAATATAAACTCGCCTCAGAGATTAGAAAAGATTAGAGTCCCCCTAGAAGCTAACGCGGAGAGAGGGCTAAGCTTACCGGCAGGCGTATATATAGGTAAAAGGAGAAAAGCAGAGAAAGACAGAAAAGGCCAAAATATCAGAAAATATCTGAAAACAAAATTTTTAATCCTTACATAATTAAGTGCATTATACTAATAACATAATAAATAATAAGTCATTCTGTCAAATACCTGGTTAAACTCCTATAAATATAAATAATGTAAATAAATGAATTTGTTGTTGTTTGCTTTTTAGTTTGTAAGAAAATTAATTCCTAGTAATATTTGCAATGAAAAATAAATTGTAAGGAATGTATTGAATAAAATAAAGTTGTGCATAATTAGTGCAATTATGAGGTGCCCACCGTTCAATGAATCATATATGATAGTAACATTTTGCTTTGTTCACTACTGTTCAGTATATACTGCTATATTTTCAGACATATAAATTGTATGTGAACGTTACTTTACACCTTAATTAGTAGTGCGAAATATATAATACGTAAGGGTAAATTTAGGCTGAAAAACAACGAGCCATGTCCTAAAAAATAATTATACAAATAGTAAAAAAAATAAATTGGGATGTTTACTTCAATATTTTTAATGAACAACCCCTAACAAGATACTAAAACAATACAGAAAAGCGAGTAATATATATCAAACGGACCTAAATATTGTAATATTTATTTTAGTGCATATATTTTCCAGTTTCAATCTACACTCAGGGGCAAAAAACGCAACAAGTTAATATTTGGTAAAATTTAAGGTCTCATAACTTTTTTAGTTCAAGTTCAATTTTCATAATTTCTTTATCAAACTGCAGATAAAATGATCAGTTTCAACTTGCTTATCCAGTATTTCGTTATATTCTTGTGTTTTAGTCATTATACAGGGTTAATTAAAATGTTGTTGTTGAACCCTAATTTTAAAACACCCTATTGAATAATTCCATTACCAAGTTCTTGCAAAATACCAATTTTTTTGAAGAACCAACAGTTTACTTTAAGAAAAGTTATTTTTTGATGAGGAGACTTTGCTCGTTATTGCGCTAATGACAGTTTGACAGTGAGGTTTTTCTTGCGCAAGACCTGTTGTATTCCTACCGTGGTTTTAAGTGTGGAAAGTTGCACAAGAGCTATTGCTCTTGTTAAAGATGGTCGCAATTATGAATATGTTGCAAGAATCCTTCATCGATCTACCACCAAAAGAATAGTCTAACGTTTTAGACAAACTGACAGAAATAAGCGTATTAAGGCAATGGCATAAAACGAAAAACTACTGATATGATGACATATTTCTTCGCGTACAAAATTCTTTTAACGACAGTAAAGTCAAGAAATCATCTCTAAGAGGTCCGTGGTAAATTTTAGTGTGCGGACAGTTCGCAGAAGACTCAACGACTTTGGTTTGAAAGCTTACAGACCAGCAACTAGACCCAAACTGCTTCCGCGTCACCGCGTAACTAGACTAAAATTTGCCAATGAACATTTGCATTGGAACTTCCGGCAACGGAACAATGTTTTTTTAAGTGACGAATCCAGATTCTGCTTATATTCTCCAGACGAAAGAATATGGAGAAGGAACGAAGATTTTCAGTGTACGTTAAGTCCCCGTTTGAGCTGTGAATGAGGTTCAGTAATGGTGTGGGCCGGAATAACCCGAGATGCCGGCACTGAGTTAGTGGTCATTTATGGGTCATTTATCGGCGAGAGCTTTATACTGATGCAGGATAATGCGCTGCCGCATACAGCAACGAATTTGTGACATACAATGTGTGTCACACGATACCTCGCAGAAGCTGGTATTAACAAAATGAACTAGCCAGCATATTCACCTGATCTCAATCCCATAGAGCATGTGTGGGATATGCTTGGTAAGTGAGTCAGACAGCGCAAAGTAAGGCTACGGTAAATGAGCTTCGGTTAGTTCTTTAGGAGGAATGGCAAAATATCCCTCAAGGTGATATTCGTAATCTTATTGACAGCATAAACCGACGTATGCAGGCAGTTATAAGAGCTAGAGTGACAATACAAAATATTAACCTAAATTTATTGTAAACAGTACGTTTTTTCAGGTTAGTTAAGTTACAGTTGAACTGGATTGTTTTAAAGTTTGATTTTGAAATTTTATTTGTTTATGTTGCAATAATTTCTAATTAAAACCAAATAATATCTTGTTGTATTTTTATTTTATTTTCATGAAGGAAAGGCGCGGTTTCCCACAAAATATATTTCTGTGATATTTTGAAAGAATTTTATTAAGAAAATATGAAAATATTTACTTAAAAACTGTTAGTGAAAAATTGATTTTGCTCTGAAAAATTAATTAACACACATAAAGACATCAACTAAGAAACAAAATGTAGAAAATCCATGGTTGTTCATTAATTGGCATTTTGCAAGAAATTGGTTATGAAATTATTCTACGGGGTGTTTTTAAATTAGGGTTCTACAACATTTTAATTAACCCTGTATAATGACCAAAACGCAAGCATATCACAAAATACTGGATAAACAAGTTGAAATTGATCATTTTATCTACAGTTTTCTAAAAAAATTATAAAAATTGCACTTAAAATAAAAAACTTGTGGGAGCTTATATTTTACCAAATATTAGCTGCTTGTTGCATTTTTTTATCCCTGAGTGTAGTATGTAGTACGTGTTTTACTGGCGACTAAATTTTCGCCCTTTTGTAGTCAAGTTGTTAAGTTCACTTTCGCTGGTCACGTGAATTCGTATCTATAAATTCTATTGTAGATTTTTAGGTCTACGATACTATAAAAAAGTCACTAGGCGCGCCCTCTATCATTCGTGATTAGGACTCAGATATAAATGTGATCACAGATTTCTTTGCGGTATTATAGATTTACCATAGACCCTTAATCACACTAAATATAGTTCTTGATGGTTCTTAATGGTAAGATTGATATATCTGCGAATAATAAGCCGTGTTGGGCAAAATAAATGATTTCCAGCTTCCGTTTCCGAGGATCGAGAGGCGCAATTTTTTTTGTGTATCAATGTCCTATTAACGCCTGTTTTGTTAAATAATCAATATTGTTGATTTAATATTTGAAAACAGACGTTTATAACATTGATGACAAAAGTAAATGACGCCTCTCGATCTTCAGAAATGGCAGCTCGAAATCATTTGTTTTTCCTTCTTATTTTTTCTAATTTAGTATGTTACTGCCCATACATTTACAAAAAAAATTAAAAGTTCTTCAGCAAAAATTTTACCGAAAATATATTTTTACGATTACTCGTTGACTCATCCATAACAGAGATTATCAAAAGCTTTTAATAAACGAATACTAACGATCCACGATTTCAGCCTCACCCACAACACTTATTTATCGGCTGAGAACATGGTCGAACTACAAACATAAAACAAACTGCCGTTCCCATTAAAATTCTCCGTGAGGGAACGAATAAATTTAATTTGTAGAGACATTTGTCAACTCATTATGACATAAACGTACACACACAACTGATTGGTGGAATTAGTACTGCTAGTGTTTCCCATATAATAAATAATTTAATAAAAAAATTACGCTGCCAGCCCCTTTGATATACTTTAATGAAACACATGCTAAAGTTTGGGGCTGTCTGTGAATAGCGGACCATGTGTTTGTAAAGGCTACCATGTAACTAGTTGGGCATTGTTAACATATAGAATGACTTGGTGGCACAAAGCAACAAATTTGGCTAGTGGAACCGGTCTTTGTTATGTAAATCCACATAAATTATTTTGTTCAAATGTAAATTATATTGCGCATATATACACCTAAACCAAAATTTTGCAAAAATCGGTATATGGCACTGTGGCACTTGGTCACGTCATTTTATTTATAGTTTTTATAGTTTTCATATTTTCATTCATTTTTTTATAGTATATATATATATATATATATATATATATATATATATATATATATATATATATATATATATATATATATATATATATATATATATATATATATATATATATATATATATATATATATACCGGGTGCCTACGATATTACCTAGCCAGCCTATAACTTCCTTGTAAAATAATATATCGATTTAAAACTTTGGGAAGTTTGATTGCTTCAAGATCTGATTGCCATTTCCGGTTTAACCGGAAACAGTATACATTTTGTTATTTTTAATGGAATACCCTATATATTATTAGAAATTTAGATTGCCCAGAAAATTCTAGAACCAAAACATGTAGCATATCCTATACCTATCTTTGACAGTTTTCGAGAAAATGGCGTTTGAAAATGTTATATAAATGATAAATTACTTCAATTTCACATAAAACAAATGAATATAGGAACAAATATGTTACAGTTATTAAAGTTTTTTGGGGAGTAAAATTTGATAGTCGTAAAAATTCCATTTCCGGCTTTACCGGAAGTACTACGAAAAGTGGTTTTCAGGCTCAAATTACTTCGATATTTTTAATGGAACACCCTATATTGAACATTAAATTTACATTCTACTAACCTTTCTGGATATTTTTTGTCTCTTCTGTCCCCTACCTAAACCTAATAGTTCATAAGATATCGGCGACTGAATGTTCACCTGCACTATAAATCTGTCATAAATCTGCTCAAAGCAGAAAAATAAAATAAGTATCAAAAGTGAATCATCAAAAAAAGTAATTGGTAGGTATAATTTATTTTAACCATAATTTAGGTTTAAAATGTACACCGTTGACTTCTCGGCAAGAACTAATTCTCGCGCCTAAACACAGCCATTTTTAAAAACTAGATAACACAAACACTTAGTAAAAGGTAAATCAATAATAAAACGCAAAAATTAAAAGAAAACTGTCCAGAGAAACTTTTAAATAATGCAACAGTACTGTCAAAATCTATATATGAAAGTCTGTAAATAGTTCTTTTGTTTTACACAGCCCTCCTTAATCAAAGTTCTGTTTAAAAATAATTTTTTTATTGTTTAGCCTTTGTGACAGTGCAAGTGAATATTCAGTCGCCCATATCTCATAAACTATTAGGTTTAGGCAGGAGACAGCAGAAACAGAAAATATCCAGAAAGGTAACTAGAATGTAAATTTAATGTTCAATACAGGGTGTTCCATTAAAAATATCGAAGTAATTTGATTCTTAAATAACCGTAACAGATTTGCTCCTACATTCATTTGTTTTATGTGAAAATGAAGTAATTTATCGTTGATATAACATTTTCAACCGCCATTTTCTCGAGATAGATATAGATATTTAGAGAGATAGATATATATATATATATATATATATATATATATATATATATATATATATATATATATATATATATATATATATATATATATATATATATATATATATATATATATATATATAGGTTATGCTACATAGATACATATGCTACATAGGTTTGGACCTAGAATTTTCTGGGCAATCTAAATGTCTAATAATATATAGGGTGGTCCATTAAAAATAACAAAGTTTATATGGTTTCCGGTTAAACCAGAAATGGGAATCAGATCTTGACGCAATCAAACTATGTACCGTAGTCAACCATATAACTTCCCAAAATTTTAAATCGATATATTTTTTTACAAGGAAGTTATAGACTGGCTAGTAATATCGTAGGCACCCGGTATATATATATATATATATATATATATATATATATATATATATATATATATATATATATATATATATATATATATATATATATATATATATATATATATATATATATATATATATATATATATATATATATATATATATATATATATATATATATATATATATATATATATATATATATATATATATATATATATATATATATATATATATATATATATATATATATATATATATATATATATATATATATATATATATATATATATATATATATATATATATATATATATATATATATATGAATATATATATTGAGATAAAAGAAAATACAGAACTTAAATTAGTAATCATATTCAGTAAATTTATATCAAATCAAAAGTACTCAATAACTATCGCAAAAGCGCAAGCACATATGCATCACTGACCAAGATACAGACTATAGGGGAACGCCAGCTACGCGTCTGATTGGTCAGAACGTAACATCTTTATAACTAAATTATTAATCGGCACCAAAATATATTTCAAGCATAGAGTATCGATCATTAATAAACTATGTCTATATTAAAAGATTAATGCGAAAGCATCATTGTAAAAAATGGGGCACAAGAGTTTCTAGCCACGAACCAAGAATCAAATGTATGTAGAGGCAACACCTCATACGTAAATTGAAGTTGCGCAACAGAAAGTGAATCTGGTTGTATTGTAGTGTTTACAATTCGAAAATATAAAGTTAAAATCAAATTGTAAGAGGTTTACGTCAAATTAAGTAAATTAAATATTATGCATCAATCTGATTGGCCAGATTATAATATCATAGCAACAACTAAAAAGTGTACAGCTAAGGCGTTCTATGAGGTAACAGCCACGCTCCTAATTTTCATAAAGAAATATTATAAATAATAGTAAAACTAAAATAATAATATTAAATTTGTGCTAAAGAAGCATAAACACCAGGGTAAAAGGTATACAAGCAGAAATAACTGCAACAATAAGTGTTTTTGTTGTAATTAACGAGTAAGAAGTAGAGGGCTTGGTAGCGTCCCAGCCGCAGAAGAGATTTGTGATTAACATAAAAGAAGAAAAACAATTTTCTCCGCAAATTCAAGTGATAAAGGAATATAAAAGAAGAAGTAGTAAATTAAAGGTTTGAGGGTGAATAAATCTCATAGCAAAGTATCAGAGGTCCTAGCAGAATTCCGAAGGTAGTACGGCGATATCCGCTAGATGACACCACCATCAGAGTCCAGCATCATTTATTAGTTCGTGTACCAACCAATGTTATCAAGAAAAGTGATAAGATTTTGTGCGTGACAATAAAAAAGGATTAACATAATTTTCAAAGGTAATAACAATTTTAAACTTTGATAATTTTAAGAAAAATTGTGACCTAATTGGACCCCCTCTAAGACTAAGGAGTGTAAAGTGATTTTTCGGGTAAAATAGAAATTAGTGTTTATAGAACTGGCTCCCATAAATGAAGGATTCAATAGGGAAGAAATAGTGTAAGTATCCTATAAGCAGATCAAATATTTCTTCATCATACTATTACTTTTACAACATCTCGTTTAATACAAATTTATCTAAAACAACGTATAGAGCACTCATATATTTACATAATATTACAATAAATTCACATAAATTCATAAATAACTTCTTATTCTCAATATATATATATATATATATATATATATATATATATATATATATATATATATATATATATATATATATATATATATATATATATATATATATATATATATATATATATATATATATATATATATATATATATATATATATATATATATATATATATATATATATATATATATATATATATATATATATATATATATATATATATATATATTATATATATATATATATATATTGTCTTTGTTCGCCTCTTCAAGAGTTCTACATCCGGGATTGATGGTATCAACCAGATCTGTGAGTCACATACTTGAATATATTATGTGAATACCTACTTGAGCAGTTGTGTCAATATTTAAAATTAAATAGGGGCTTACCAACCGAAAATGCGAGCATATGAAGAGACAGATAAGCAGAAACCAGAAGTGAATGCCAGCTTGATATGGAACAGACAATGTTTTATATCAGTTACTGAAAATACATGCATCTGCAAAAGTCTGCAAATGTGACCCTTAGATGGCTCTTTTCATCAAACAAATAACTATTTTACTATTTTTATAATTTTATGAAACGAGGCAAAATTAATGTTTTTCATATTCCTAGTATAAATGAGTGCTTGTTGATGTTTTCTTTCATTTGGTAAATCCAGCATACAAAAGATCAATGATTGGCCACTACGTGAATGTGCCAGTGATTAGGCGAGTAGGATCACTTGTATCATGCTAACTTGATTTAAATGTTAAATGTATTTAAATGTAAATGTTTCATTAGTCAATATTCAGGAATCCAGGAAAAAGAAAGCGAAGATGAAGACATGACAGTTGAAGTAGAGTTTGAAAGTTTTCAATCATAAGATTTTGCAGAAATCAACGATAATCCGTTCCACTTAGATGCTCCCCGCTCCATTAGGATGCTGTCTGATCAAACTTCCTTCACTACAATAAATCATATAGTATGTATGCCTACTGGGGAAAACATGTTAAAGAATGTGCCAATTACTGTTACGTTCACTTTTCGCCAGTAACATGAATTTGTATCTGTGAGTTAAATGGTAGGTTTTTAGCTCTACGATACTATGAAAAGGTCACTAGGCGCTCCCTTTATTATTCATGATTAGAACTCGTGAATAGGTGATGATTATTAGGTCTCTTTCGGTATTATCGCTTTACCATATACCGTTAATGACATAATCTTTAATCGAAATTATTATTATGTAATCTACCCAAAATTTTATAGCATTGAAAAGAGCAGAAAAAACTGCACCAGATACGCGAATAAAAAAGAGGTTGCCATTTAAAAAAAGTCAGTGACGTTATTATCTCAAAAACAAAAACCTATCAAAACATGTCAAATACAAAAAAAAAGATGAGCCTCCTAAACACAAAGTCTACGTGTCCGGGTCTTTTCAACACTGTATGTAAAATACCCAGGAATTAAAGTATGCTTCAATTTATGGTTCTGAATATTTTCGGCCTCATCTGAAATCTCATCTAATAACACCAACGTAATAATTTAATGGCATTTAAACTGCATCATTATTCCAACCACAACTTATTTTATGTAGGCATCATTTAAGCTTCATAATTAAAAACATATGAAAGAATGCCATATGTAGCGCCATTAAAAGAATTCTAAAGTAACAATAATTCTCTCTGATGTGATATTCCACTAATTATTCTCCCATATATTATTTCATTGAAGGCTGCCGACGCTTTACGCTTTTCATGCTACTGTATTCATATCGACCTGACAAAGCGGCCCAATTTACCGAGGTTTAATTATTAAGCACGTCTCGTCATTCCTATTGCAATTGGTGGTAATTATGATAATATTATTGTTATCCCGGTTAATATAATAACGGAAATTAATGGTGCTGGTAATAGTTTGCTCGAATTAATTGTCTTTCAACATCTGCATCCGAATCAGTACTGCATCGTTTATTTGAAAACGCTCCTCCACGAGACTGGTTTACATGCTTCAAAACACATCGATACTCTAGCTGTGTCAAGTAATACAGAAAACAGCATTAAAAATACAAGGTATATGCTAGAAAATTTTGAACTATATAACATAACTTGCTGACCCGGCAAACGTTGTTTTATATCTATAATATAACTATAAGTGTGCGGGGATGTACTTATAATCGAAGGCATTGTAAACGATGAAAGGATGCTTTATTTAGGTTAATAAATTAATCTTTATTAAAGTAAAGAATATATTTTAAATTACAATTCTTGATAGCTATCTAAACATCAAAAATAATTATTCATATTTTTACTATCAATTATGGCAGTTGAAAAAAAAAATTAATGATTAATCTCTCAGCGCAATAGAGTGTACAATATTCTCCGTTAGTCCGTCTGTAGCCAACACAAACAAATTGGATGGTTTTCCCAAGCGAGAACATGCCACATATAGTTGTCCGTGGGAAAAGCATGGTGTTTCCAAATCTAAGCCACATACAGACAATGTCTGGCCTTGTGACTTATTGATCGTCATAACGAATCCCAATCTAATTGGGAATTGAGTGCGTTTGAATTCAATTGGCACATCTGTAGGAACCATAGGGATTCGTGGCAGGAACACAGTTTCGCCTTGAAACTTGCCATTCAAAATGATGGCTTCAATAACGTTTTTCATTAATTTTCTAATGACTAATCGTGTGCCATTACACAGCCGTGGTGGGTTTAAGTTACGAAGCAGAATGATCGGAGATCCTAGTACAACTTACCGGAAATTTCGGTTAGTTGTACTTTTCCTGATGAGCAACACATCCCAACTGGCGTATTCTTAAATTTAAGTGCATGACAATGCGGGCATTCCTTTTCCAAAGTACCACTAACCACTTTGGAATGAGCATAATATTCAACATCAAGCTCGTACTGGAATGCTAGTCGAAGAAATAAATCTGATGTAAATGCTCGATGAACTTGTTGGCGTTGTTGGTCAATTCCTCTACGTCTGTCGACTGTGTATCTGCGCGTTTCTCTTCGTTCTAGTTGTCTTTGTTGATTTCGTTCATCTCGTGCCTCTTGCGATTGTGATTCACGTAACTGCGCCATGCTCACGCACACTCATCTGCATTGTTTTCTTGGATTTGTTCACCTTATCTTCGTGCTCTTATATCTCGCACGGCTCTAGAATTGATCGTTCGACGACTCAAATTGGCCCCTTAGCATCTTTTTGGCATTGCTGACTGTACATAGAACATATAAATAAATGAAGTTAAAATACTTAAACTGATAGAAACTATTGGTGTCAGTGTCAGTGAAAGTATCAGTGTATTGGTGAAAAACAGTGACTTAATATTGTATTCATTTGCTTATTATTTGACTTACCTTTCACAATAATAAAACACGTATATTTATTAAACACGTACACGTTTTCGTTTTGATTTAAAACTATTTCCAAAAAATGTTAAGTACAATATATACAGGTACGGTAATGCCCGTTGTTGGTGGGAGCTTACAACACAGATCACTTAATTAACTGAGAGTTAACACTGTCTTTATCAGTTATTAACAAATTGTGAATACATAATTATTGCACTGGAAATTAATGATAAATTTACGATGAGAGTAAAATTAACATGAGAGTTGCACAAATTAAAATAATACGTATAACAGTCACTGCTACGATTGATACACAAATGGCTGAAAAATGTATAGTGAGTAAGACAGGAGACCGGCTTCGTCCTCACTGGATGAGTGATGACAACGGTAGACACCTGGCGGGTATAACTGATCGATTGATAGTTGATCAGTTATCGATCAAAAAATCATAATTAAAGGAAATTCAAATTATAAACTCTGAATACGAATTTATCGTACTACAATTATTATATTCGATTGCCATCTTGCAACCCTATTGCGGATCTGTGGATAGAATTAAAAAAATAAAAATCGCGATGGAAAAATAGGGGTTGATCGTATAAGGGTGAAAATTAAGAGTAATATGAAATTTTTTATTCTGTCATGACAAAATTTAAAAAAATCGCCGAAAAAATTAAAGATTTTAATTAACAAATAAAAAATAGGGGTTGATTTTAGAGGGGTGAAAATTTGGAGTTGTATGTATTTTTATATACTCATAAATTATTTTCATTTATATGTATCATAAAAAAATAAAAACAAAAAATTTTGTCTAAAATATAAAATGAAAAATTTAGGGGTGGACCACCCCTAACATTTAGGGGGATGAAAAATAGATGTTGTTCGATTCGCAGACCTAACCGATATGCACACGAAATTTCATGAAAATCGGTCACGCCATTTCGGAGGAGTTTAATTACAAACACCGTGACACGAGAATTTTATATATTAGATTAATAAATATTTAAAGAGAAAGTGATATTGAAATTGATTGTTTGGTTAAAAGTTAAACTAAAGCTAAACTGACTTATGGGAAAAGCTACAGATGCTTTTAGGGCATTAAAAAATAATAAGTACCGAATTGTGCGGGGTTTTGAAAAATAATACATAGACTAAACCGTGTATAATGGCCTAAAAAATAAAAAAAATGCAAATAAAAACGTTTTTTGAGTTCAATCGTTTCAATCAAACCTACAAAGTTATCTGTACCGGCATCTGTACTTTTAATATTA